>JADRCD010196855.1:0-14245 GCA_019843815.1 Montemys delectorum | reverse complement strand
CTTTCTTCCTTTCCCTCTCTCTCTCTCTCTCTCTCTCTCTCTCTCTCTCTCTCTCTCTCACTTTCTGTTTTGTTCCTTATTGAATCATTTTAAAGTTGTTTCAGTGGTTCTGTTTACTTTGTCTCTGTATACTTCTGGCCTCAGTCTAAGCCTCCTTGGAGCCTCACCAACTGTATACAAAGCCAATATCTCAAACTAACCCCAGCCTGACCTCAGCCTTGCTTTGTTCCGTGTCACTTTGGGCTCCTGTCAGCACTCCCGTAGGTACAGTTCTAATTTCCCATCCCTTCGACTTAGACAGGAACCTCAGCTGCTCGATGTGAGAAATAAACATTCAATAATATACAGGTTGCTATACATATGTGCCAGGAAATATAATGCTTTGTCATTATATCTCTGTCTGTCTGTCTGCCTGTCTGTCTATCTGCCTGCATGCATGCGTGCTTGCAAGCTTGCGTGCGGGTGTGTTGCTGTCTGTTATGGGATCTTTGTCTTGGCTCTGGAGTGAAGAGAGAGCAATGCCTGTAAGTCTCTATCTCCATCTGCTAGTCTCCTAAGCATCCTTCCTCCTACTTCTAATTTCCTTCTATCATTCCTTTAGAGAGAACACCACCACCACCCCCCCCCCCGCCCCCGTTCTTGGTGTCTCTTGGAGATGGTCAGAATTCTTTTGCCTGCGAAGTTGCTGATAGAGTCAACTCTC
This sequence comes from Montemys delectorum, assembly GCA_019843815.1. Classification (NCBI taxonomy): domain Eukaryota; kingdom Metazoa; phylum Chordata; class Mammalia; order Rodentia; family Muridae; genus Montemys; species Montemys delectorum. The sequence continues at coordinate 13,542 of JADRCD010196855.1, read as the reverse complement.
AGTGACCACTCTGTGACCTTCCTGATCTTTGATCCCTTCCTGGGGTCCTAGAAGAGATGGTGATCAAGCAGACGGTGAGACTAGAAACTCAACCCATCTTGGCTCATGTGCCTGAATTCTGTGGGATCCTGTGTACTGCACAGGGTTCCTCCTTTGTCAGGGCTCTTCAGAGATGAGACTGATGGGTCACTTTGCACCACACATTTCTTAGTGTCATCTATGGACCTTCCATGACTATCCCTCAAGCCACTAAAGATCCATTCTTGGTATTTAATTTATGTCCTTCTGTACTTTTTTTTTTAATATTTATTTATTTTATGTAGATGAACACACTGTCACTGTCTTCAATCACACCAGAAGAGGGCATCAGATTCCATTACAGATGGTTGTGAGCCACATGTGGTTGCTGGAAATTGAACTCAGGACCACTAGGAGAGCAGTCAGTGCTCTTCACCGCTAAGCCATCTCCCCAGCCTCTCTCCTGTACTTTTGACCTTGCTGACCTCTTGTCTGTGAACTTTCTGATACTAGAAGAATGTTAGAAACATGGAAAGACTCTTGGTAAAGGAGTCAGAGCTGTCATAGTGGTGCATGCTTACAGTCCCGGCACTCAAGTTGTGGAGGCAGAAGAATCAGGATGGTTAGGCCTACACAACTAAGATATTGTTTTAAATAAACAAACAAACAAGGGCCGGGGATGTAGTTCAGTTGTAGAGTGCTTGCTTGTCTCACCAGGCCCTGGTTCAATCACTGGGACTGAAAAATAATTGACGGGTATATATATGGAAAACTACCTGTTTACAGGCATTATGCATTTTAAAAACTTTAATAACCATTCTGATCGTGGTTTCACAGATGAGAGACAGGAGTCTTATTAGAAAGTCCTTATACATTCTTCAGTGTTACATAGCTCAACAAAGCAGCAGCAGAATTTCAACCTATGCTACATTATTTTTCCTTGGATAAGGGTCCTTATTTGAGACCCACTTGCACTCTTACTTGGAGAGTAAAACTGATAACTCAACCCAGTGATTAGGGAGACACTCTTTAACACACGTTAGAAGCTAAGTTCATTATTGTTTGTCTTTTCTCCGTTGCTCTCATTAAGGCTGCAGAAGGACATTTTCTCTCCAAGGCTGTATTACATGAGTCTAGCCCACGAGATCTCCCCACCCCATTACCTCTACCACCTAGCCAAAGGCCAACTTTTAGCTGTGAGATTTTTGACCTTTGCCACCCAGACCAATGAGTGCCCCCAAGGAGCCAGCTGCAGAGACAGGGGCAGAAAGAAACACTAGAAGTGTCTGTCAGTCGTTCCCTAAGGAATAGCTTCGTTTAGACTCTCTCCTACAGGTCAGCCGCTGTGTGTCCATCCACCTCTACCCGAGGTTCCAAAGGCCACCTCCTGCACTCTCTTTCCTGTTCTGGAAAATGACACCAAAACGGTAATGAGCTTAGAGGAAGCCAGACAGACAGGAAAGAAACAAGCTCTTGGGTGTGGGTGCTTGGGGAAGACTTTGGGGGACCATCTGTCTCCTGGGAAAGCGCTTATTTGATTCAGTCCTGGCCAGCAGTTATTCTCAGTCTCATTAGTGGGGAAGAAACATGGGGATTCATTTCAGAGTGGACTTTAACTGGGATGACAGAGGCGGGGAGTGGCTCCAAGAGGCTCCCTTGACAAGGGCCACTGATGACGTAAGAGGCGTTCAAGTGAGGATTTCCTGGAGCAAAGACAGAGCTGATGGATATTATTTTTAGATAGTACTGGTATTTTTAGTGAAAGTTCAACAGCTTTTCCATTTTTGGGTGTGTGGAGGGGAAAGAGATGACTTCCTAGAGATAGTCATTTCCTCTGCTGGGAAAGAGATTTAGAGGTGCTCCTGTGTCGCAGGAAGTGCCTGGGGAGGGTAAACACTGCTGACATAATGGGAACACTAGACTGACGGTATGTGTCAGGGCCCACATTCCTTCCTGGCCTTTGGACCAAAGTTGGAGGGTTGTGCTTCCTGTTTTTGGCTCTTTCCACTTCCGGGACCTACTCTGGAGAATAAATCATAAGAAATGCTCGAGTAAGCACACATAGCTACAGACACCAGACCGTACTTTGGTGGCAAGAAATGCTGACTGAGCCCTGGCAGCTTCCAGAACGGCTGAGTCATCTCTCTCTCTTCAAGGTTGCTTCCAGAAGCCAAGTCAGGTCAGTTCCAGCGTCATAATACTAGAATCCTCGTCTGAAACCCACTTGCCTGCCAGAGCTGCCCTTAGTGCCTGGATCGCATCCTTTCAGCCCATCCCACTGATCTCCTCTGCATTATTTTGTGACTCTGGTCCTTCCCTCTCCCTCTATGACATCAGTGAAGACCATTCTGTGTGCCTGTGTGCCTGATTGTGGTCTTTTCTGTGGGATCCCTCCTCCACACATCTGAAGTAGCTGCAGTCATAGGAGACACAGGGCCAAGTTATCACTCTTTTCCTCTCTTCCTTTTTCATAGTAGATGCTGTTAATTGGCCATGACACCTTAACTGCCAAACCTACACATAGGCGACCACACAGTCTTCTACCACACTGCCCTTCAGTTCTCCTGACCAATCAATTGGAACTGACATTTGACATAAAGTCAATTTGCATCTTGGTGCCCATGTTCGTTCCCTAAAAACTACATCTGACTGTATTTCTTTGTCAATGAGAGATTTTCTGTCACTTTGGTACCTTCAAAGCGGCTTCCAAACTCCCAGCAGGTGACTGGATCTTTCAACAGTCTGACTTCTCCCTCCACACTCTTCCCTGCAAACAGCCTTTTGTGGGCTTTTTGCTCTTTTCCAAATGCACCTGATTCCCCGCGGCTCTTCACTTTGCACAGACTGTTCTTGCTTTCTTCTTCTTCTGTTCCATCTGCAAAATTTCACTTGTGGTTTTAAACCCTCATATCCCTTTCTGTTATGTTTCAATGGTTTCACAAACAGAATCATTTCCCTGTCCAGATGTTTGCATAGATTCCTTCTCTTGTCTCACTAAGCGAGTATTGTTAGGTGTGGCAGCCATATCTGTAATTCCAGCCCTTGGGGGCAAATAAAGAAGGGTTATGCACTCCAAGCCAACTTGGTCACATCTCAAAAACAAACACAACAAAGCATGCATTACTATGCACCATACATGTCATGACATATTGCAATCATTTGCATAATTATATTATTATAATTTGGTTATGAATTTATTCATGAACTCTATACATTTTTACCCTCTCAGTGCTGTGTTTCTAATAGGTAAATTAATAGACAGATGGGATGTGTATTATATGACAATAATAACAAGCATTATTGATTGGGTGAATAACTGATAATGGTCACTCCAGGAGATAGAGCTTTCAGACATTCTTTTTGTTGGTTGGATAATGCTTTGTGTTATGAATATTCCATATGATTTTGACTAATTTCTTATTGATGGACACTCATTTTAATGTGTGTGTGTGTGTGTGTGTGTGTGTGTGTGCAAACACTACAACATATATGTGGTGGTAAGAGGAAATGTGCAGGAATTAGGTCTCTCTCTCCACTACTTGGGTTCTAGAGATCAAACTCAGGCCATCAGACTTGGTATCCAAGTTTACTGTTATTGTCATCACTCTGACCAGTGAGACAAATCTGTACATAAATATCTTCATAGATAATGTCTTTATTTTTATGAGACAAAACTTCAAGAATAGAATGGCTAAGTTGAAAAGAAAGTATGTTTAATTTCTCTTTTCATCCAATTTTTCCCTTCTCTCCCTCCCCCAACCTTCCTTTGAAACAAACAAACAAACAAACAAACTGACTCCTAGGCTGGCCTTAACTTTCATTGATCCTTCTGCCACTGCTTCTAGTCCACTGGGACTACAAGAGTGAGTCTCGATGCCCAATATCAGTTTTTAAATTATTGCTAGACTCCTTTCCTAAATCACTATAATACTGCACTTCTGCCATGGTGTGTGGGTACTTGTTCTGTCTGTCACCATCACTGAGTGTGATCCATTCTTACAATTTGCATTTCTAGTAATAATAAAATAGCAAATCATGTTACTGTGGGTGGGGTACATGTGTGTGGGAGTGCATGTAGAGGCCAGAGGTCAATGTCAGACATCTTCTTCAGTTGTTCCTTACCTTTGTTGAGACCAGGTCTCTTAGTGAATCTGGAGCTAGACTGGACAGATCTGCTGGGCTTGGCTTTTTTGAGATGGACTATGGGCATGGCACTCAAGTCTTCATACCTGTGTAACCAGCACTTCACTCTCTCAGCTGCCTCACCAGCCCTTCAGTATTACTTCCATTGCATTCTGTGGTGGTTTGAATAGACTTAGCTCAGGGAGTTGCACTATTAGGAGGGGTGGCCTTGTTGGAATAGGTGTGACCTAGTGGGAGGAAATGAGTCTCTGTGGGGGTGGGAAATGAGACCCTCTTCCTAATTATGTGAGAGCTAGTCTTCTCCTATCTGCCTTTGGAACAGGATGTTGAAATCTCAACTCCTCCAGCACCATGTCTGCCTGGATGCTGCCATGCTTCCCACCTTGATAATAATGGACTGAACCTTTGAAACTGTAAGCCAACTCCAATTAAATGTTTTCCTTTATAAGAGTTGCCTTGGTCATGATATCTTTTCACAGCAATGAAATCCTAACTAAGTCACATTTCTTTGAGCATTTAAACAATTGCCAGTCTATATTTGTTCTTAAATTATTTCTTTATTTGTTATCTCTTATCTAGAGTTTTCTTTTTAAAAATTCTTTAGATAATTACAGTTTTACTTTCTTTTCTTTTAATTTTTACCCTTTTGCTGAGTTGGGAATTAAACTTTATCCATTTTTCCCCTGATGAATTCTTTGACTAATCTGAACTGTTTACATGTCTTAGGATATCTTTTGATAATGTTTCAAATATTTTTCTCCATCTCTTCTGTTTTCCTGTGGTCTTATTTCTTAGCTCATTTGCTATGCATAGTCTTTATTTTTATATATTCAAATATTCTTGTCCTTTCTTATCCAATTCTTTAATCCCCCATCTTGGTTATCTTGCAGGTCATATAAACAATCTCCTGTGAATATATATATTATGTAATATGTGATGTATTATATATTATGAATAATGTGTAATATATAATGTAATATAGGATATACAATAAATATAGAATACACAGTGTACCAATATACAATACAAAATATACAATCAATACATATGCATGCATTTTTTCCAACTTTTGTCTGGTAGAATTTGATTGATTTATAACTGGTTCTTATCTGATCCTGACCTGATTGAACTAAGTGACATTAGGCTTCCTACCTTCATTGTGGGACAGGTAATTATTGGACCTCTTTTTAGATATCTACAGACCTGGGCAGATCTGCACATGCAGCCTCCCCTATTTTCACAGGCACATATACCTTTCATTGAGTACAGAATCTAAAGGCTAAGACCTATCCAACTCTCTCAATAGTGAAAATGACTATTCTACATTGTGAGATTGCTTTTGCATTGATAAACCTGTAATATTTTAGAAACATGCACTGTGGCATGATATTATGTATTAATTTTGGGCATTAGAGATTGGGCCATAGTCCACAGAATGCTAAGCATGTGTTATAACCCTATCCCCTGGAATAAATTTTTTTTTTTTGTGAAACTTGATCACTTAGCTTCTAGCTCTTCCTCCTTTTTCTAAAACCAATATCCTAATTCACCCCAGAAATCTCTTTTTTATCCACTTTCAGCTCTGAGATTCTGGTAGAGTTGACTCTATGCACTCATCCAAAGGTTGAAATCAAAAATTCATCCTACAGCCTTCTCTCCCCATTAGGATGACACAATGAAGTACAGCGACTAGAGCTAACTGAGATACAGAGGCTTCTGTTGAAGAATTCTTAATTTTCCCTTTCTTCTTCCTAGCGGTTCTAAACAAACAATATTATATTACCAAGATATGCTACCAGCCACCTTGGCATCAGTCAACCTGTTACTAGATCCAGGAAAATACATTAACAAAACAAAAGAAAAAATTCAATCAAAGCATATGAAATATCAAAAGAAACCCATGACTTTGTATAATTAATAGGCACTAATAAAAATATCAAATTAAAAAAAAAGAAGAAGAAAAGGGAGATAGCAGATGAAACTGGACGTAGTGCCTAAATGATGTATCAAACTTGGTATGACCTGAATCTTTCTTCTATTTAATTAAATGAACCAGGAATTTTCCTATTAAAAACAATCTATTTTAAGGACAGATGTGGTAGTGTGTGCCATTAATCCCAGCATTGAGAAAGCTGAGTTAGAAGCGTGCTTAAATTACTAGTGAGATAGTAAGAACTTATCTCAACAACAAAAACAAAAAAGTGGAAAAAAAAACCCATAAACTATTTTAGATCAGCTTTCCTATCTCTTGCAACTAAAAATCTTAATACACGAGCCCTTTCTTCTTAGGTGTAATGATTTAATCATGCTTCTGAAAGAATTCTCAATGTGATATAATTTCCCAATTATCATTCATGGTGAGGTATCTCAGCTTGAACACAATCCTCCTTCATCACAGTAACTGAGAAAACTAAGAAGCATTGGTGAGCAGGTGTGGGAAGCCTTCTCTAGAAACATTTGCAGAGAGACAGGGTTTAGTCTTTGTAGAGAGGTCTGCCTAAAGAGTGACAGAGGCAGGCTTAGAAGTTTGCCCTGGCCAAGATGGAGGCCATTCTAGTCTGGGGTTGTGCCTAGTGTTGGAGTCCTTTAATAAAGGGAACTATGTGCAAAATTTTTTGAAAAGTCACTTCTAGTGCTTTGCTACAGTTAACAACCTATGGCACAAGAATGCCAGTTCAATGTCTCCAACATTGGAGAACACTAGAGTAGAAGGGAAGAGACACGGCATGTGGAGAGATAAGATCATACAGGAGGATGCCATAGAAGAGTGAGATGTGCTTAGTTGGACAGATGGATATATAGGACTTGGCAGAACTGGCAGTGAGGTCCACAGACGTAGTGGTCTGAAGGCTGGTGAGGGCTTGGGTGGAGAGGAGAGTGAGTGCCACAGGATAACTCAATGCCTTTCTCATGGGCCTATGCCAGATACCCTCTGGAGACTCCATGCATGTCTGGATGGATCACAGGAGATGGGGAATGAATTCAGAAAGACCTGTAGTCTTCATTGACAGATGTGAGACATACCTCATGGACCATTTTACTATCATAAATGAGCTATAATGGCAGGTCATAACACACTGTGACTTTATCAGGCTGCTGGTGGCACAATGCCTGCTTCTCTCCTGGCTTGCTTTCCCATGGCACATCATCTTGCTAGAACCTTGCTCTCTCTATAAAAACATCCGCGATGTACACTAGGCAGAGCCTGAAAATCCCCCCCCCCTGCCATGTACTGCACAAGCACCATTTAAACATATTCCCACGGCTTTCTTTAGCTGGCTTGTCCATGTCACTCTGTCATACTCTGAACAAGGCGTGCTCCTATTCCTTTTTCCCAGAATGGAGTGAGACAAGAGCCCCATAGAATACGCTCAACAAATGTTTGTAGAATGGTCAACTGAATTTTAAAAAGTGAATGGCTTGGTGTTGTTGTTCCATGGGTAGAGTACTTGCCTAGCTTGCACAAAGCCCTGACCATGATCCCCAGTACCACATAAACCAGGAAGGAGGGGTGCATGATTGTATTTTCTAGAACTCAGGACGTACAGACAGAGGTAGAGACGGGACAGTTGGAAGTTTGTCATGATCGTTGACTACATACTGGGATACATGAGACTATATAAATAAATACATTAATTAGTAAATAATAAATTAATTAATACTGTTCTTTATGTGTCTTTGATGCAGAACCCTGTGGAACCGCTACTTCATTTCACTAATCATAGTTTAGTGGGTTCAGGACTGAGATATTCTGAATGCTTCCACTTTCCTGGAAATCGTAGACTCTTCTCCTGTTATTTTTCTTGATGGGAAGGGACATGGCTAGAAACTGAGGGCACCTGACTAGATTTGTGATCAGTGACCTTAATCTACATCACTACAATTGATTGTCCTTTTGTGAGAACCATATTGACGAGAAAGACTTGGTACTTACCTTACTTCACAAATAAAATGCCTCGTTCAGGAGTTGGGGGTGGGGGATTCTCCCAAAAAACCAGTTGTCAGTGGATTGCTGCCCCTCATCCGTTTCTCATCCGAGAAACGACTGGACAGAGATCTTGGAGGTCAGTGTTGCCTTTTCCCGGCTTCCCTTACAAGCCTCCTCCCCGCAGCCTCACACAGTGTGCGTTTTACTGCCTATGTCCCGTATGCCTACTGCGGGTGTCTGTTTAGTAACAAATATTTGGAAGCTATTCCAAATTAGGATCACACTCATGTTGATCCAGTCGGGTATCTCAGTTTCCCCTTTTACACCACCACCAGCAATCCAGGGACTCTTTAAGATGGAAAGTGCCCTAAAAAAGACTTTATGTCCTGATCAAATATGCAGTATTTGTATGTCTCGAGGGAATTGCAATACGGATACGTGAGCCTATGAGCGACACAGACGTTACTTTCCTTTAAAAGGAAAACTCACAGATTATGATGCTCATTGAAAAAATAAGAGTGGAGTTACTTATTGAATATGGGGAGAAAAAAAAGTTCTTTGAGGCCAGAACGCTCATATTCCTTGATCATGTAAATAGCTCTGGATGCCTTGTGGTTTTTAAATGCATTCTTCATTACTAGGGACATTTTCATGAATGTGGACGTATTTTATTTAACAGTCCAGCTATCTCTTCTGAGTAGCCTTCGCTTCCCACAACAAAAGCCTGAGGACAAGTTTAAGTTTTCACAAGATTGACTAACAGAATAACAGACCTGATGGCTATTCCAGCACCTTCAATTTTTCTCTTAGATTGGGGCTCTAAGAGTCCTAATGGCATTGGCAGGAAGAAAGGTTTGCCCTTAAAGAAACAGATGCAGCATCTAACACCCATAGAAGGACCATAGCCTCTGAACGTGTCATCAGAGTGGTTGTGTGATGTGACTTGTGTCTGGAAGTCACTATTGAACATCACTGATGCTTGGCCATGGCTGGGATTCAGGGATACAGTGATATAGAAATAAGGTAGGACTTCCTGGAAGGGGGGGGGGGGGTATAGAAGAAAGAGGTTTAATAGAACAAAGAGCAGAGCTTCAGGTATTATTGAGTGGCTGTATAATCATCCCTGCATCCCAGCACAAAATGTGCCTCTTATTTTCTAAATAAAATGATTTTTTTTCCAAAGATAGATGCCTTTAATGTGCCAGCTGCTCATGAGTACACGAGTGAGTAGTTTCTCAGGTGCAGTGTCCACTGAATCAAGGAGATTTGCTGGCAAAACGCTTCAGTGGCCATTGGATGCTGGCAATAGGGCTCCCTGCCAGATCCCAACTAGCAGTTGCCCCAGTTTCTTGCCAGGCACACTGCCCTGTGGGAAAATGGCATATTCCCAGTTCTCTGGCACGTGAATGACATCAGCCATACACCTCACCAGCACACGGAGATGAAAGTGAAAATAAAGTGTGAGGAATCAAAGGGAAGTTGCAGAATGTATGGCAGATGTTGTTAGGTTTGTCTAGCAAAAGCCCACGTGCCAAGCTCATGATGGATGACATTAGCAAGAGAGGTTAATAGCTCTGGACGGTGCTGCCTGGGCTTCTGAAAAGTACGCACAGAACAAATGCTAAGGCCGCAGCAGGAATGGCCAAATGAAGCAAGTGGGATTTTCAAAACAAATAGCATGTCATCTGCCTATGGAACATCAACCATAGAGGTGAAGTGAAGGCAGAGATAGTAGTCCCCATCATGGCTGGGGTCTGGGGCCTGGGGCCTAGGGCCTAGGCCAGGGTGGAGGCGAGGCTGGGGCGGGGGAGTATTCTTTGCTGGCTTGCCTTGAAGGTGGCTGGGTTTTGAGTGACAAGGAGGTCACTATGAATTCCTCAGAAGGCAATGCCATGCCTAGTTTACATCGTGAATATTTTGGCCTTAATTTATGCTGTGAGCAATGGTTGAGCCCAGGTCTATTACGTGCCTACTGAAGATGATTTATGTGTGTTTCATGTAGTCAGACTTTAATTATTCACATGACTATCAATAAAAAATAAGAGCAGAGCAGTGTTGCATGTGAATAGGTTAGTGGGGCAAACAGCTCATTGTAGCAGCGAGACTCATATCAAGAGGGGTGGCAGCTCCCCTTTCTTCCACATCAGGTATGAGAACAGATTCTTAAGCAGAATTTACCCTTTTCCTCCCCTTTCTACAAACATGCAAACTGCCAACCTGTTAATCAACTCCCTGATGGCAGACAAATGTCTCTGGGAAACACATGCCAGGTATCAATTGTTATTGGCCGAAACTCAATAGGATGGAATGAATTGATGCTGCCGTTCTAGTCCGTGCAATGCAATTGCTGATCAATAGTGAGTAATTGAGCATCCCTGTGTGAGGACCAGAATGCTGAGGCAGGGATAGCACGATGAGTTATGGCGCATATTAATCACTGTCTAACCGGTCCATCGATATGACTTCCTTCCCACAACCTGCAATGGGGTGAAACTCTTTTATGGAGGTCCCAGTCAGATTCCTACAGGTATTAATATGAAGGTTTAGACTCAGTGACTGAAGAAGTCCTAACTGGATGACAGTCACATTGTACTGGTATAACTTTGCCTGTGTGTAGTTCTTATAATATATCAAGCAAAAATAAATAAACAATAAATAATAAAGAGAGAGAACACAAACTAAACAAGTTTATGTGGAATATGGCCTTTCCCCCACATTCTTAAAATTTTTTTACTACATTTTATTTTATTTTATTTTTTTATCTTGTGTGTTGAGGGTAGGTACATGAGGAGATCAGAGGACAACTTGTAGGAGTTAGCTCTCTCCTACTTCCATGTAGGTCCTGGGAATTTAACTCAAGTCAACAGGCTGGTAGTGCGTGCCTTTAGCCACTGAGCTATCTGGTCCACCATGTCCTGTTTCAGGTCTTGGTCTCCTCTTAACTGAGAAGTCAGAAAAGCAGCTGAGAGAAAGAAAAGAGACATTTCCTAATCAAAGCCAGGACGAAGGTGACAACTCTAGAGATACACGCTTGTCTCCTTTTTGAGTTGCAAATGTTTAAGGCAAGCAGACATGCTGAGGATGAGGCCTTTGACTGGGTAGTACCTGGGCCAGTTGCTATATCATTCCCAACACTGTTTCTTGCCTGACTACTGGTGGGTTAACCCCAGTAGTTTACACAGCGTAATCCATTTCCTCTATCCTTAGGTAGCAAGTTTTTCTAAGCTTGAAGAGTTAATAGTTCATTCTCGGTTTCTTTAGCTGCTAGCCGACTCTTTCTACCAAAGTTCCTTTCCCAACCCTCTTGACACTGTCAAGACAGGAGGATTAAGAATTTGAAGCCAGGCCAGGTACATAAGAGGGTCCTATCTCAAAACAAAGGAAAAACTTACATTTTTTTCCTCTTATTTTCTTACCCTACTATTTTTTTTTTAAGGCTTATTTCCTTTTTCTCATTTTTCACCCTACTGTTTTAAGGATAGAAGAAATTGTACTTTAAGAGGAGGGGCAGCCTGGTGAGAGCCACAGTTGGGCTTTTCTAAAGGGGAAGCCCAAGGAAGTTGTTCTAGTAAGAACCCAAATTTCGTGGTGCGGGCTGACTCCAGGACCACTGGAAGGGTCTCACTGGGAGGGGGGGGCAGCTTAGAAAGAGGAAAATGATAGAAGGACATAAATGGGAAAAGGTTGGAGCACACAAAGCAACAGCAGAGTGGCTTTCCCCTTATGTTAAACCCAGGCCCATTGGGAACCTGTTCTGAGGAGCGATATGGTTTCTTAATCAACATTTTCCCAGTTAGTGAGACTCTTTGCTAAAGTAAAGAGACATCTTAAGAGGAGAAAGAAGGCTGAGTCCCCCCAGGACCTTCTGCATGCTCCCCATTGGCCCCCAAACCCCGTGAAAGGCACAAGCCTGTTGTAACTTGAACCTACCTCCAGAAGATGCTGTGCGTCTGCCAGTTCCCAAGCAGTTCCCTTCACCCTCCACTCCCCGACTGCCTTTGAAGCCCTGTGATCTCCTTCAAGTCTTTGCTGATGAGAATTATTTGGAAATGGTTGGAACAGGATGACAGTCTGTTCACCTGGATCCAGCTGAGCTGTGTGGTTCACAGGGAGCTCAGAGACTTGCCCTGATTTGAGATTCAACTTAGAAATCTTTGGGTTTTTCAAACTATCAGGAAACATTCCAAAGCCCCAGCTTCAAAGTGAAATTACTCTTCCTTGGGAGTGAGCTAGCAAGTGGAGTCAGAGGCAGCCACACTTTGACGGCTTAGGGCTTCTCTCTCAGCACTGACCCCTGTGCTACAGAAGTGAAAGAAAGACATCGACGTGTTTATATTAAGATACTTTTCCATGATAATGTTTTCTGTTCATATCTTTATTTTCACTGCTAAAAGCATTCCTATGATTTTCTTGATCCTCATAGTAATATAATGTAAACAGTATAGATAATCTGGGCTCCAATTTACAGATGAGTAAATCAAGATTCTGGCAATTATTTTACTTTTCAGTAATTACTAAAAAACATCGAACTACATAAGGTCGGGTACTTTAAATTCAGACATTTCTTTTTTAATGCTGCCTCATAAACTTTAGATAAATTGATAAAGGAAAGTCCATGGAAATGTAAATCTGTTTAAGTGTCTTTTTTTTTTCTTTCTAAAAACATCTTCTTAGTTTCTAAATCCAAAGATTCTAAATCCAAAAGATACTCAGAAAAAGATTATGTGGTTATATCTTTCCCTTCCCCAACGCCAAGTGCGAGGCAGGCTCTTTAAATCATTCAAGACAGCTAAGAAAATCTCCTATTTTTAAGTTTCCCAAGAGAAGAAGATTCCTCAACCCCTATGGGTAACTTTTCCTGGTGTTTAACATTTCTCAAAGTCAGGAAATTCTTTCTTGTGTCCTAAATCCCCGATGCTGTGACTTGAGCCCGTTTCCTCCCGGTTGGTCTTCGGTGGAGATGCTGAACAGCTGTCTGCCTCAACATAAGGGATCATTTCAAAGAGAAGGCTGTTAAGTTGCTCTGCATCCCAGTCTTCCATGGCCCCAGTAATCCCAGGCCTTTCACTACTTCTCATAGATCTCATTTTCTAGCCCTTTAACTGTGCCTCTGCCTTCTCCCACATAACTCAGGTTGCTGTTGAGGCGGAGCAGGTGAAGGACATTTGTTCTTGTGGTGAGGGAATCTAAAAACAAGAATGAACATGGCTCCCCGTTAGGCCCAGCTAGCTCCCACTTTTCACTTGGATACTGAAAGTGGCCTGAACTGGCTCTCTGATATCCGAATGTTCTCTAGAAACTGGATGGGATAATTAATGACTGAAATACCAAATTGCCTCCAGAATTATAGCAGGGCATTTAACAAAATTGTTCTAGAATGTTTCTATCTACGTCCAGTGTACACACAGTGTGTGTGTGTGTGTGTGTGTGTGTGTGTGTGTGTATATATATAT
>JADRCD010196854.1:0-10406 GCA_019843815.1 Montemys delectorum | reverse complement strand
AAAAAATAAAGTCTCTTACCTAATGAAACAGGAAAAAGAAATAACTGTCCTCATTAAACTAACATCTGATCTCCTGTAGTCCTGACTTTCATTTTGAAGCATTAATAACTTGTCATTTATGGAAATACTTTGAATAGCATAAGGCCTTGATTGACTGCAGGGTTGTAAGTCAGTCACCAGCTTCTTCTGACACCACATCCCTAGGGGTGTGGCTGAGGCCTGAGGAATGGCAGCAAAGTCCCAAGCCTGAATTACAGCTTTGTTACTCAATCCAAGCCAGGCTTTGTTATTTATAGTACATAGAAACAGAGTTCGAACTTTCCAAAAGAGGAAAACAATAAATCAAGCTAACAAGATGACCGGCTCTAATATTAAAATATAAAGCTCTATGATGTAGAGGGAGAAAAATTAATGAGGATGTGACGTGAGGTTATTAAAGGTGTGATGGGCAGGAGACGGGATGGATTATGGGCAAATGAAATAAAGTATTTCACTAGAAAGCAGTCGAGTGCTATGGAAGTTATTAAATGACCAGTCAACACAGCCAGTCCCGTTACTATAGTGACCTAATGCAAATGGACTTTCTTTGAACGCCTCTCCACAGAAAGCTCCTGTCTTGCTATGTGGCACATAGTAAGAATAGGATGCCTATATCCTGTTGAGTTATTTCATCATCATTGATGCTGCTCACAGAATTTGCCACCTCAGATGGGTAGCCATGATGCTGGGGGAAGTCTGAAACCAAGATGAGCAGAGATGGTTTGGGGGTGGCCATCAAATCCTAAATTTGTCATTCAAAGAGTGTGAGGAAGACTGTGTTCTTGTTCATTGAGGTGGTGCAGGAATTAAGAGATGGACCAGTGACCATAGAGGATGTTGGATGACTGGCTTCTGTCACTGCTAACAGAGTTAGCACTAAAACCAATTTCTCAGTGTACAGCCTTTAACCTCCCTGTGTTGTTTCTGAAATCCACCTATGTACTCGCTCTTCCTCTCTCCCTCATCATCCCGTCAAAACTTTAAGCCTCATTTCCTGTCTAGCAGTTAATAAAAGAAAAGTGCCACCCCCACAGCCTTCTCCAGGCCACCTTCCCATTCCTTTAGATTTATAAGCCTTTTGTCTTAGAGTTAGTTTTCTCACCTTTGTTTAATGTTTGTTAGGTTCTTAGACCAGGGAGATTGCAATATTCAGAAGGCTGCAGTAGATATGCCATATAATGGCTGAGAAATCACTTGTTAAGTTCAGATTCCTGTGACAATGTCATTAGAACTACTGGGAAATGAAGAAAGATAAGCTTTTGAGAAAACAACTAGATACAATCCCTACATTATTTCAGGACATGCGAACCTCACTAGGTTGTGGGTGGCACCCTGGATCCTGTTGCTCCAGTGGCTGGCCTTAAATATAAGAGAAACCTATTGATTTCCTAAGTTTCACTTCAGGGATGGATTCAAGCAAAGATTCGGACTCTAACATAGTATGGTTGACTATGGAAATCTATATCAGAGTTAGTTCTCTTGAAGTTTGGTCTTAACATGGACAATTAGTCTTTAAAAGCAATCTCAAGAAGACCGATTTGTAGGTCTTAGTTTGCTAATGTTGTTGATAGCCAATGCATGATGAAGCATTTTAAAAACGTATTTTGTTGCCATAAAGTATTTTATACTTTTAGTTTCCTTAGGGGGAAAGCTGGTCCGCCATTAGCCACAGTTAGCATCTGTAACAATTTGCCAAGTGGCTGCCATAAAAATAAAAACTGCATAAC
Organism: Montemys delectorum; assembly: GCA_019843815.1. Classification (NCBI taxonomy): domain Eukaryota; kingdom Metazoa; phylum Chordata; class Mammalia; order Rodentia; family Muridae; genus Montemys; species Montemys delectorum. Next base: position 8,640 of record JADRCD010196854.1, on the reverse strand, counting down.
TTAAACTAGAAATTTATTTTCTCATAGGTCTTGGGGCCAGGGGTCCAAGAACAAAGTACTGCAGACTTGCTTTCTCCTGATGTTACTCTCCTTGGTTTGCGGCTGCCTTGTAACACTTCACATGGTCTTTATACTCATGGATCCTCACCTTATCTTTTTAGAACACTAGTCGGAATGAATCAGGAACCACTTTAAGGGTTTCATATCATTGAAAAGATCTGTTTCTAAGTTGTCTCTGAGGTAATGGGAATTAAAACGTCAACATGTAAGTTCAAGGCGCTTCTGCCCATGATGGCACCGTAGTCTCTGTATCTTGAACAGGAAGAAATCAGGACCCAGAGAGAAATGATTACCTACAGCTGCACAGCTAATTACTGATATAACTGGCATCAATATTTGAGCTCAGAGTTAGTAGGAAGTGTGTATCTGGTTAATATTTAAACAAAAACAAAATTGTAGTAGAGAGGAATATGAAGTAGCAATAGTAGCCATTTAATTCACATTGATTGAATGACTGATAACGTCTGCTAATTGGAGATAGGGCCTATTATAGTTTTATATCTTTAAAAATATGTGTGGAGATGATGCATGATTAGAGAAATAAAACCAAGGAACCAAAGGAAACTGGCTACATTTTATATGAAGAATGATCTTACAACAGTGTATTGTTTATTTCTAAGGAGGCCTTTCTGTCTGTTAGTTTACATATGGACATGCACATGTATATGCACACACAAACACACACACACACACACACACACATACACACACATACACACTCCAGTAAGGGTAGGACTTCCCTGATAGCTTTGATTGGGAGATCTGAGAACTACCAGCATCTAGCTACAGGGATAGCAGAATGGGTAAAAAAAGTTCCTGTGAATGAACTCTACTTCTGCACACCTTCCCACGTCTCCTGGATATAACTATTGGAGGAGTGTTCCTGTGAATGAACTCCATGTCTGCATACCTTCCCATGTCTCTTGGATGTAACTATTGGAGGAGTTCAACAGAGGCATAAGCCAAGACCTTGGCACTTGATTCAAACACTAGAACATGGTGGCCATTGGTAAATGAATAAAGGTAATCTATGAATAAATAATGCAGTATGCACTGAATGATATGGTCTAAAATTGCAATATGAAATAGAGACCTTTGGCTGTATTAAAGCCAAATACAAAATCTAATCACTCTTGCAGTAGCAAAAACAAGCTCTTCAGTTAGTTACGATACTGTGCATGTAAAATGACTACTACATCTTCCCCTAGCAGCATTTCAACTGTGGCTGCTGTGTCACATGTGCATCAGTAGGTATGTGGCAGAGAGGAGAGAGACTATGTCTATGCTCAGAGTTCTGATCTACAAACATTTGAATGATTAGTAGCTTAACATTCCCTGAAAAAAGTGAGCCTGCATGACTACGAGAACTCTCATCCCGTGGAAATTGGGGTCCCCTGCAAGAAACCCCAGTCCGTGGCAGCTGGCGCTCAACATGGTTTCTCTGGCCAGGTAAGCTATCTCTTATTCCCCTTTCTTTCTTTTTCTTTCTTTTTGTTTTTGTTTTGTTCTTTCTTTCTCTCTCTTTTCCCTTTTCAGGTATTAATAGGCTCTCGCTAGGGCGCCACGGGCCCGCTGATAAAGTTATCAGTTATTGGAGAGTAATCTTAAAATCATGGGGCAATCAGAATCAAAAGGGTTATTTCTCTCAGTCTTCAAGCATATGTTATCAGGTCGAGGTTTAAAAGTCTCAGATAAATCTTTACAGGGATTTTATGATTTTGTACAAAAAATCAGTCCTTGGTTTCCAGAGGAGGGAAGCTTGACATTAGAGGATTGGAAGCGAGCAGGTATAGATATGAAGAGGTTTCATGAAAAGAATTCATCTAGAGAAATTCTTAATTATGCCCTTGTTCTGTGGCAACAAATGAGATATTTACTAACTGAAAAATCAGATCTGGAGTTTTTAGTGGAAGAAGCACCTTCAGAATCTCCAGATGAGATAGAGGCAAAGCCTTCTGCCATGAGTAAGAAAACTTTTAAGACTAGCAGAATAAGAAAGAAATGTAGAATTGTTGAGGAAAGTAGCGATGCAGGTGGTAGTGATGAGTGGGACTCAGATGAGGAAGGTGCAAAGTATGAATTAAAAAAGGAATGTTTCCCTGAGCGCAGTAGGAACAAACCATTGCTTACTCCACCAGCCAAACTTAAAACAAAATCGAAGGTACAGAAGTCGCTTCCACCGGTCGGTTTTGATGACACAATGTCAGAAGCTAGGAGACAAGGAGATTTTACTCTTACATGCCCAGTTGTGTTTTGTGATGAGGAGGAACCTCAATGGGAACCTCTACCCTTGATATTATTAAAAGAACTACAATCTGCAGTTAAGACCTCAGGTCCAGCAGCACCATATACCTTACAGATATTGGATGCTGTAAGCAGAAACTGGCTCACTCCTTATGACTGGCACCAGACAGCTAAAGCTACACTCACTCCCAGGGATTATGTCGTATGGAAAACTGAGTATGAGGAGAAAGCACGAAAGATAGTGTAGGAAAGCTCGTCAAAACGTGGCCCTAAGCCTACAGCTTCCATGATCCTCGGACAGGGAGATTATGCTCAACCAGCAGCCCAGTTGAAATCAACTTAAAAAGGGGTCAGGGATAATCTTTGGGAGTAATTCAGGTGGTATGCTCAGTGAAATGTTCACATTTGAGTTAATGCAAAAGCACACAGATGCTTCAGTAAGGCCTGAGAGGCATTCCTTTTGTTTTACAAACCAGGGCTAGGGAAATCTTCCTGGTTTTGCCTCTCCCTTACCTCAGGGAAATAGTTTTAAGACAAAACCAGCATTATCACAGATCTGTTCCGGTGTGGGTCAAAGTAATTTTAGACTTGAGATTTATGTAGAGTCAATGAGGTCGTAGAACCTATAGAAGCCCTACAATCTGGCTTGCCTGCTTCATGTAGAGTATTGTGTATTTAGGAGGCTTTTTTCTCTCTAAAGAAAAGATGAGTTGCTTATTTCAAGTTACTTTAGACTCATCTTAAGCTCACCATCGGACTTAAGCCTTTGATGAAAATTAACTGGCGAGACAAACAGCTTTTTACAAAAACTAGAGGAAGCTTCTATCATTTGTCAATCGTGAACAATTACAATCATGTTTAGTTTTTGCCCACAGCAATTCTTTGGCAAAAGAGAGCATTACTATAAATGCAACTTTTCTCATATTCTAAGTAAAGTTTTAATATCCTATCATGAAGTTGGTGTAATGCATGGTATTCCTTAATTGAATTAGAGCAAATTATAGAACTGGCTATTACAGTCAGGCATTTAAGATGTTTTGTCAACAAATTAATGTTGCCCATATTACTGAGATTTCTTAACTAGTAATTGTTTAACGTGCACATTGCACTCTGAAACATTTGTCTTTTAAACAAAAAAAAAAAGGTGGGGCGGGGGAGGAATTGTATCCCTGTGCACATTATTTAAATCATACTTTTTATTTTAAAAAATTTAGATGCCAAAGAGCTCTCTGAAAAATCCATGACACCCTACAACTAGGCATAATTCTGCCTAGTTGAAATGGAATAACCTTTTTACTGGGCCTAGAAAAGGCCCAGATGTTTTAATCACCTCCAGAAGAGGATGTATTTATGTTCTTTCCATAGAATGCAGAATCTTCCATCTAGATCCCAGAGAGACTGGTCCAACCAGCCCTGCCTCTCCTGCTCACAAAGACTCGCTGAGAAGAGGAGGGAGAAGCACAAGAGAAACAGATATCCACCACAGACTGCAACAATGAGAATCGCTAATGCTGCTGCTGTTCAGTCAAATTTGTTTGGATTTATTGCTGCTAATATGAATTTTTCTTGTGTCTCTTATCTGTATGCTATGTTGTTTGTAAGCTAGGCTAGCCATTAAGTGTCATACCTCATTTCAGAATATTTGTGTCACACCATTACCCTATAACTTAACTATGGATTGGGAAAAAACTAAGGCCCATTTGCAGGGAAAGATACAGATATTTCTGATGATATGGAGCAATTTAAGGCAGAAATTTCAGATATGAGCAAAAGTCATTTGGATACTTGGAACATTGAACTGGCCAGCTATTTAAAAAAATAATCTAAGCACAATGAATCCCTTAGACTTGGTTCAGTATATGATCTTGCTTGCTATTATTAATTGACATTTCAGATCCCTAGCCACGATGAGGAGGGACCTTCTGGAACTTCGTTTGAAAAATAATAAAAAAAGCGGAGATGTCACGCCCACTCATCTACACCAGTTATGTCTGCAGTATCAGGGGTAAAAGCCTGATCAAGGACAAGAGCCATTATGGCCCCAAAAGGGAGCTTATGCCTCCTGGGTATTCAGATAGTCACTGGCATCTCCTAACTCAGACGTGTTCCAGATTAGTCTTTCCAATCGTCAACACGTCTTCTTATTTAGACATAAAGGTACCCCAAGAAATGATTCGTGAATGGCTAAGATTGGGCATTGTTTCCTAGCCAGCACAACGTTTCCAACCTATCCTAATTCAATTCCAAGCTGTCCTTAGCTTGGAATTTCTCTCAAGGAATCTGCCTTGCCAGACAGGTTTTCCTCAGAGCTAGCAACAGAGGTTCAAGCACATTCCTTAGGGCAGTCCCACAATAGTCAGAACTGTTTTACATACTAGAGAGTAATCGAAGGGCTTCCATCACTCAAGGACATTAGCTAGAACTTCAAGGGCTTCCCTCACTCAAGGACATTAGCTAGAACTTCCTGGTGCTTGCCTCCAGCAGAACCAGAGAATTAGCACAGGAATACCAAATTAGCCCTATCGGGGAGGGCACCATTGCTAGTCTGCCTGCTTCACGCCTGGCTACCTACCAACCTTGATGTGGCAGTCACTTGCCTACATGACCTCAGTCTTCCACCCCTTGCTGTAACCCCTGCCCGCCTACGTGACTCTTGTCATCTGCCCTGCTTGCTGTATACTATTTAAGCCTGAATTTCACCTTGTACAAATACATTCAGATTCACCACACCCTTGTGTCGAGTCTGTTTGTCATCCGCTGACTTATTGCCCACCTGACCAGAACTCTCATCCCGCGGTAAATGAGGTCCCCCCCCCCCCACAACGAACCCACTCTGTGGCAAGAATGGGCTCACAGGATGGGGAGCAAGCCAGAGACTAGAAGAACTGGGCCTAGGACTTTGGGCCTTGGGCATGAGTGAACTCAAGACAGATGACCCCTACAAGGAGCCACTCAGGCAGGCTGGGTGAGGAGCAAGACTGAGATGACCACCAGACTGGTGCCATGGGGCCTAGACTTGGACCTCAGTCTGGTGCTCTGCAGGCCAGAGGCAGGGCAGACCAGGGCTGAGATGACTCCTGTCCAGTGCTGTAATGCACAGTCAGGACATAGCACTCCTGAGACCACTCCTGAAACAACCCAGACTTTCAGAGACCCCAGGCACCGCTAAGAGGAGCAAGAAAGTGGTGGAGAACTGGAAGACAAAGAAAAACAGAAGGATTTGGGTACAATGAAGGGAGGCAGAACTGGAGACTGGAGGGTAGTGAGGAACAGTTTGTTGTGAGGAGCAGGTGATGTTATCTGGGAACATGGTAGGGTCCTGGCCTGTGCTGGTACAGGGGCTATATCTGGGTCTGTGGCGCTGTAGCAGCAGGAGTCTGTTACAACCAAAGGCTAAGCAGATGTTCCTGGTCTGAGCTGCTGCCCAGGGATAGTCTGTGTCTGAGGGTTGTATAAAACTGGCCCCACTCCTTAGCTGGGCATTGTGGGAGAGCTGGCCCTGAGGATTTGAGATCAGGGCAGGTGACCCCACCCACATCCAACTGTAGCATTGGGAGAGTGGGCCCTGCACACCACTAGGGTTTTGGGTGTGCTAGCCCCTAGGATATGAGCATGAGAGAGCTAGCCCTACCATTTGTCTCCCCTACAGTAGCATGACTGAGGGAGAGATGTCCTCTTCACCCTCCCCACCTCATCACATGCTGCAGGTGGGAGAACTGGCCCTAGGGCCTTGGGCCTTGAGCATAAGTGACCCCAAGACAGATGACCCCTACAACGGGCTACTCTGGCAGGCTGGAGGAGGAGCCATGATGGCAGGGTCATGATGACAGGAACACTGGCCAGGACCTTCACCAGCTGCAGCACTTGGGAGAATGGGTGCTGTACCTTACACCTAGGCTGCACAGTAGAGCTGACCCTAAAGGCTGGGATTTGGGATAGTAGGTCCTGAAGGTGTCAGTGTGGGAGAGACGGTCCTGCAACTTGTCCTGTGGCAGCGTGGGCAAGGAAGAGGTGCCCTCCCTCACCCTGAATCTTTACCATCTATGGCAGGCAGGAGAGCTGGCTCTGGAGTCATGAGAACAAGAGAGCTGGCCCTGCTGCTCACCTGCTACAACATTCAGGAGAGCAGGCCCCATACTATAGTAAGCATTCTGGAATTTTGGTTTCTTAAAAAAAATACAAAAATATTATAAGAGTATGTTTTCATTTTAATCCCAGGTATGGGGATATGGGCCTGCTTTGGACTGTCTGAAGCAGCTGACCATGATTTGCCTCGTGCTTTAGCAGAGGGATGGTTTTGCTAGCTGCAGATAGATTCTGTGATTGTATGGCATTTGGACTTCTGGGAACTCTTTAGAGGGTATATAAATTCTAGAGCCGATAGGCAGGGTTGGTGGTTGTTGCTCACTCAGGGAGGTTGGTTATATTTGTTAGTAGCTGTGGCCAAAGAAGAAACTGAAGGAGAGAATTTAGAGTTGAGGGGATTTCCTAATTTCTCTCTCTCTATCCTTGTTTCTCTCCTACCCAGCTTTAGGAGGTAAACTTCGAGGGGGGGATAAAGGGGAAGAAGAAGAAGTACCCACAAAATGGCAAAGGCTAGCTACACTGCACCCTGCCTGGGCAGCATAGTAGAGCTGGCCTTTGATGTAGGAGTTGTGGGTAAGCTGCCCCTGAGGGTATGCATGTGGGAGAGCCAGGCCTGACCCTAATCAACTGTGAAGTGACATCCTGAGGGAGAGATCCTCTCCTCTCCCTTTTGCCTTCATCATCAATGGCAGAAGAAGAGTTGTCCCTGGGGTCAAGAGAGTGGGAGAACTGGCCATGTTCCTTACCAGCTGCAACACTCATGAGAGCAGGCCCTTTGCCTTGTCTGGGCAGCAGGGTAAAGATGGCTCTGGTTCTGGGGGTTGCTGTGAGCCAACCATGAAGGCATGAGAGTAGGAGAGCTGGCAGGCTGACCAGCTTAGATGCCTTTCAAGCCCAGACCCAGGACTTTGAATTGACAAGGCCCAACATCTACTCCATCGATGAACTGCTGGAGTGCATGAAGGTCCTACATACAGATACAAAACTACAGGGTCTCCGTGACATAGTGCAACAACAGGATATACAAGAGGAGTCCCAGTGAGGTTCCAATATTGATAGAGAAGCAGAAGCCAGAGGGCTTGTACCAGACCAATGAGACATTGCAATGAACATTTGCAAGCAAAGAAATGTGGACAAAAAGGTATACTGTGGACACAGATTGAATATTTTTGAAGGATTATGCTTTAAGATCAAGAATTGACAAATGGGACCTCATAAAATTACAAAGCTTCTATAAGGCAAAGGACACTGTCAATAGGACAAAACAGCAACCAATAGATTGGGAAAATATCTTTACCAATATCACATCTGATAGAGGGCTAATATCCAATATATACAAAGAAGTCAAGAAGTTAGACTCCAGAGAACCAAATAACCCTATTAAAAAATGGGAAACAGAGCTAAACAGAGAATTCTCAACTGAGGAATATCGAATGGCTGAGAAACACCTAAAGAAATGTTCAACATCCTTAGTCATCAGGGAAGTGCAAATCAAAACAACCCTGAGATTACACCTCACACCAGTCAGAATGGCTAAGATAAAAAACTTAAATGTCACTCAGGTGACAGCAGTTGCTGGCAAGGTTGTGGAGAAGGAGGAACACTCCTTCATTGCTGGTGGTATTGCAAGCTGGTTCAACCCCTCTGGAAATTAGTCTGGCGTTTCCTCAGAAAATTGGACATAGTACTACCTAAGGACCCAGATATACACCTCCTGAGCATATACCCAGAAGATGCTCCAACATGTAATAAGGACACATGTTCTACTACGTTCATAGCAGCTTTAAGTATAATAGCCAGAAGCTGGAAACAACCCAGATGTCCACCAACAGAGGAATGGATACAGAAAATGTGGTACATTTACACAATGGAGTACTACTCAGCTATTGAAAACAATGAATTTATGAAATTCTTAGGCAAAGGGATGGAACTAGAAAATATCATCCTGAGTGAGGTAACACAATCACAAAAGAACACACATGGTATGTACTCACTGATAAGTGGATATTAGCCCAAAATCTCAGAATACTCAAGATACAATTCACAGTTAAAACTTCTGTAGATCTGTTGATCACCTCCCTCATCAAATTTTCCAGACAGTTTTTCTCTTTTCTCTTCCTTTTCCAATTCTTCTTTCTTTCTTAGATCATTATGAAACTCTGGGGACAACTTTTATTTCATAGCTAAAATGACAGCTAAAACTATTGTACAGTAGTGTAACTGGATTACTGAAGAGTAGCAAATCTCATA
>JADRCD010196852.1:17665-27717 GCA_019843815.1 Montemys delectorum | reverse complement strand
TGGAAATCAGTGTGGCGGTTCCTCCGGAAATTGGACATAGTTCTACCAGAGGACCCAGCCATACCACTCCTGGGCATATACTCACAAGATGCTCCATCATGTAATAAGGACACATGCTCTACCATGTTCATAGCAGCCTTATTTATAATATCCAGAAACTGGAAACAACCCAGATGTCCCTCAACAGAGGAATGGATACAGAAAGTGTGGTACATCTACACAATGGAGTACTACTCAGCTATTAAAAACAATGAATTTATGAAATTCTTAGGGAAATGGATGGATCTGGAGAGTATCATCCTGAGTGAGGTAACCCAATCACAAAAGATCACACATGGTATGCATTCTCTGATAAGTGGTTAATAGCCCAGAAGTTTGGAATACAGGAAGAACGACCCACAAACCACAAGAAACCTAAGAAGAAGGAAGACCAAAAGGTGAACATTTCATTCCTTCTTAAAAAGGGGAATCAAACACCCACAGAAGGAGTGGCAGAGATTAACTATGGAGCAGAGACTGAAGGAAGGACAAGCATATAGCTATCTCCTGAGAGGCTCTGACAATACCTGACTAATACAGATGTAGAGGCTCACAACCATTGATTGAACTGAGTACACTGTCCCCAATGAAGGAGTTAGAGAAAGGTTCTATGGAGCTGAAGGGTTTGCAGCCTCTTAGGACGAACAACAATTACTAACTAGTATCCTCAGAGCTCCCAGGGACCCAATCAAGGACTATACAGGGTGGGACTGAATGTTCTGGCAGCATGTATATAGTAGAGGATCACAAATTCAATCATCAATAGGAGGAAAGGACCTCGGCCTTCTGAAGGTTTTGTGCCCCAGTGTAGGGGAATGCCAGGGCCAATAAGTTGGAGAGGGTGGGGTGGCAGGCATGGGGAGGGGGGAGGAAAAGGGGTTTGTTCTTGTTGTTTTTGTTTGTTTGTTTGTTTGTTTTTTGGAGGGGAACCTGGGAAAGGGAAAATTTACATGTAAATTAAGAAAATATCTAATAAAAAAAAAGAAAAAAAATTACTAAATCTTGAACTTTGAAACTCATCAACAGCTCATGAAATATAGAGTATGGCCAAATTCTGCCATTTGTGTTGGTATGAATAACTTAATGTTTGAGTGAGCAGCTGCTCTTATTCATGATGTGTTTTTTGAAAACATTTTTAAAACAAAGTTACTTCTTTGGATGCATGCCAGTAAAGCACAGAACTTTTAAACACTTTTTTTTGAGGCAATCCTTCACATAACCCAAGCTAGTCATATACTCCTATAGGTAGCCAATGCTGGCCTAAGCCTCAGTTCACTGGCTTCCACCTACCAAGTGCTGGTATTATAGTTGGGTTCCACCAAGTATAATGAACATGACTAATGTAATTTAGTCAGCTAAAAATAGTTTTATTGCAGTGATAACAAAACTGTCTCTCACACATCAACAAAGCACATTCTTCTTCTACATCATCAACATAATGTATTATCTTTTTTCTAAGAGATCAGAATATGCCAGATTTTCTGATAGTTACATGATTCTTGTACCAAATTAGCTCTATATAAGCAACAAGAACGTACCCGGACCTTTGAACTTTGTGAAATAAAGCCTAGCTTTCTCTGTACTCCCCTATATATGGGGAGGTGATTCTATATTTCATATATAAACTGTCTTCCACAGGCTCATGTATGTGAACACATATTGGAAACTTTGGAAAGTTGGGTTTATCTGGAAGAATGAGATGGTTTGGGGAAAGCCTTGAGGTCATAATCTAGCCTTAATTCCTTCTCCCTCTGCTTTCCCGCCCTTGAAACTGTGAGCATTTGGTCTTACACTTTCACGGCCATAGCTTCTCCACCATGATGGGCTCTATTGCAAGCATGAGCCATAATTGATCCTTTCTTTCTTGTCAGTTATTTCTTCCCAGCAATAGAAAAGTCACAGGTACTGGTGGCATAGGTCCTTGTTAATGATTTTATGTTTATTACTGTCACAAAAAGTTGCATTAGACAATTAACCAGTCAACAAGGACATTTTCAGTACTATTCCAAGAGAGTAGAAAAATGAAGAGCACTCCATAAAAGGTGGTTGGTTGTGTTTTGAATCGTGCAGCAAGTTAGTAATAGAAAAGTACTAGATAACTGTGAGATTGTATTTGGTGAACAAGATTAGTCCCTCTATGGCTGCTATTGGCACTTGTGAAAAGTAGAATTCTACCTTCTTACAGGGACTGGGAGATGGGTACATTCTCTCCCTTCGTTATGGCTTTTCATGGGAATAGGTCCTCAATCCTTGGGAATTGCTCCTAAGCTCTAACACTGGCCAGAGGCTAGCAGAAGGTTTATTTCTCAAAGGGATAGGGGAAATATTTACATTTGCTAGTTTTGTATTGTCTACAAGAAAAGGAGAATATGGCAGAGTAGTAACAGTCTATAATCTAGGCAATCTGAGAGGCGTATGAGGATCATCTTCATTAGCACATCTTATATGCTGTTTATAGGCTTTGTAAATTCTTTCAATGATTTACAAATATGATAATACTAGACCCCACAGAAACATTAGGTTTAGGTAAATAATTAGAGAGAGCTGCCTTTTCTAACAACAGTGTGATCTACCTAAAATGGATTTATCTTCCTTAGACTGTTCAATGTAGTACCGAGTGACTGGGCATTTCTTGCTTATGACTGACATTTTTGGATCTGGGGAATCAAGTAAACCTCAAGGGGAAGTTTTGTTTTATAAACATTTTACTTGCACTTCAGAGGCTTGGGAGTTCAGAGTTTCCACAAAGGCCAAAGTGGAGATGGGATATAAATTAGAAGGGTTTTTTGGTTTTGGTTTTGGTGTGTGTGTGCGCATACTAATTTAATATGCTGTATTTACCAGCTGAAATATGTTATATCCAATTTTATCTCTGTATTGTTTGACCTTCATTGTTTCAGTTTCTGAGTTATTTGTGGTTTTACTTTTTGTAAATTGGTTTAATAATAAAATATGCCCTCCAAAATTATTGTGAGGTTAAATGAGATCATACATATAAAAATTACACTGCTTAGTGTAGGGTAAGAGTTCTAAAAGTCTTTTCTATTTTAATTTATTGACATTGCTCATATGTCTCCACTGAATTTAATTTCTCTTCAAAACAAGAACTGAATCTCTTTAGCATTGATTCCCAAGTCCTTGGGAGCATGCATCATAAATAGTTTTTGACTGACTAACAAACACTAGCAATACTGTACACCACAGGTCATGTATAATATACAGGTTGTTGGTCAGGATCATGTGCAGATTCATAGTTGGCTAGATTCTGGGTGTGCAAAGAGGGAGCGAGTCCTTCAGTGTCAGTGAACAGCTGTTTAAGGGAGGGAGGCATAGTCTCTCAATCTTGGGAATTATACAATGGTCTTGTGTGGTATGCTATTGGTTTGGAGCAAAGTCTATGAACATACATAGTTAACAGGTTTTATGACAGACAAGGAATAGCTCTTAAAATAATGTTTAAACCACTGAAAAGAATAAGAAAGAAGATAGAATTCCATGTCAATATGAAATGATGTTCATGAATATCCTAAGTGAACCAAGGCTTACAGACTAATAGATATTATACATTGCATATAGGAAAAAGTTATATAACTGTTCATGTGTGCAAGTTCAGGGATGTGTACATACATACACACACACACATACACACACACACACACACACACAATTAACTAAAGAACTTTAAAAAGAAGTTCTTTACTGTATTAGTAGGGATTGAGCTCCAGGACTTTGTACATGCTTGGTGATTATTCCATTTCTCCAGGTCTTTAAATTTCAAATTTTTATCTTTTGGAGCATATATATCCCCAATAATGTATATATCTATATCCCCAAATAAGTATTTTGATCCCATTCCCTTCCCCTAACCCTCCCAGCTCCTCTCTTCTCATTCTCTACCCACCCATCTTTGTTTCTCTCCCATCTGTTTTATTATGACAGGAAAAGAGCTAAGAATAATAGTAAAAATGTAGTATTACATTTCTTTTTCAAGTTACAGAGTTCATGTCCTTTTTCTTTTGACTCAAAATTTTAATGTATAAATGGTTTAATCATGATATTTTTGTACATGTGTTTCATCGTCCTTTGTTCATATCTACTCCCTGGTTACCTTCATTTGTCCCTGACCCACAGTTTTCTTCCTCTCTGAAAATGGTCCTACTTCTGAGCTCATGTATATACTTGGTTCTTATTGTTGATATTCATGTCATTTCTTATAATCACTGCTTTATTTAAAGTTAACACTTGACTAGATACAGATTCATATGGCTTGCTGGATTCTAGTATGAATTTGATTCAATATAATTCCATTATTAATTAATAAAAATATCTTAAACATTTATACAAATACTTTTACATTGTGATAAAATTTACATTGTTTAAAATTTAAGTGTGACATTAGGCAAATGTTATATGCCAAACTTAATCTCTATGTCATTGTTTTATACTATTAAATAATACCTACTGTTGTTCTTTAAGTATCCCGAGTGTTCAGATTATGACTTCTTTTATAGAGGAGAAAGGTTGGAATGATGTCAACAACTAGCTAGAGAAAAAAAAAAAAACGAGAGCCCAATAGTCTAAGAATCATTTACTGATCTCTTCTTGCTCTCGGATACTATCTTTGATACCTAAAGGGCACAGCAAAGATAAAGGCATGGTTTTTTCATAGGGAACTTAGAATTTAAAAAAGGAATAAAATGGGAAGAAATCACAGACCAAGAGGTATTTAATAGAACTATCACTAGGCACAGGGTTTTATAAAACATGTACAATTGAGGAATGGCCACAGAGATGAAGAAGTATATACAAACTAAAGAGGTACAAAACCACAGTCCCAATATGATAGCAGTCCACAAAATAATTGACATTGCTAACTTCCAGTATATGGCTTGGAAAGGGCACTAAATTTGATAAAAAACCATGTGTGCTGTTTTAAGAGTTATGTTTCCCTTGTACACAATGGAAAACAATTAGAGAATGTTTGCAGTTACATATAGTACACTGGATTTTTCTCCATCAATATGAGACACATTAAAGTAGGAAAGACTGGAAGGGAAAAAGGGACAAAAAGGATGTCCTGTGTTAATCACAATGAAACAAAAGAAGAGGCAAATGAAGTAGATCCTCAAGAATGTAAATTGTCAGCATTTGGTACCTGGTTAAAGGAGAGTGAAGGGAGGAGCCATTGCTGACTCAGTTGTGTGATCCAAGGACTGGAAGAACTTAAGATTGTTATGCCTGAACATATCGGTTTGGTTCCAGCAGTGTGGTGTGGAAAACAGGAGAGATGGATAGAGAGGGTACATACAAGTCATGAGTAGAGGAAGTAGCCATTAAATCAATTTTAATGATGCAACGAAGGGAGCAAACTGGGGTGTCAGAATTTATACCTTCTTTAGGATGCCCACATTAGGTTTCATGTATGAAATATATTCTTTGTCTTGTATACAATTCAGATGATCTGAGAATCTAGTTTTTATCGTAAATGATGGAGTTCTTGATTTAGAGTGGATCAGGATGGGTGTGAGTGTTTAGTGTCATTACTCACAAATATACAGAGATAATAAACAGTTGGAGTTCTTATTGTTCTCATATCTTGAAACTCTTTAAATAAAAGGAAATGTTGTGTATAGTGGAATAAAGAAAGAAAAAAATATAGAAACCAAGCTGCGCTAGAGTTTTGACTCAGTGGTACATCACTGGCATCTCTGGGTTCAATTCCTAATCTCACAGAAAAAACAATTTGGAAGTTAGCAATGGGAGTCTGTGAATAAGACACTCAGATAAAGCAGACTAGATTTAAACCTTCTCATCAGTAAAATTCTTTAAGCATTATCCCTTTCTGCTGTTCATGTGCAGTTCTTGTCTGTCTATTCTATTACTTCACCAAATATATTTTGAGAACAGAGCCCATTAAACTTGCATGCCCTTACCCTGCAGGGTTGTGTGGGTCTGTGTACTACATGAGAAGGTTGGTTGTCTTTTTTCCTTGGTCTTCTTCCTCTAGAGTTAAACTATTTCTGGAAAATATGGTTTTATTGCCAGCTCCTTCTCAGTGAGTATCCATCTCCTTAGGCATAATTTCTGGGAGGGAATGAAAAGTTCTCTCTCATTGTGCTGGGTGATTTGTACTTGAAGTTTACTTTGGGCTCTCTTAGGTAAATGTGTGCCTATGTTAAACAGATCCCAGTTGTACTCTTCTGAAACATTTAGTTTACTTTTGTCCTAAGATGTGTTTGCTTCAGCAAAATTTAAGTGTCTGCCTAGAATTGGTTTTGATATATTGAACCCTACAGTCTCTTCCCTTCAGCTTTATCTAACTGACATAGCTTCCATGATTCCAGAATATCAGTGAAATACCACTAGTAGTCCTTGGTAAGGTCTTGTCAGAAATTAGCAGCAGTGTTAAAATACTGCTTAAACAACTGTAAAAGAAAATCCAGACTTACTGTTGCAGCTGGGAATGAATTACCAGACTACAAAAATAATATTGTACTGTAGACTGCTGTTTACAAGGACAGTGATTTAAAATCAGGAATTATCTGAATTTTAAGTGCTTTTAAGAGCAGAAACTGTGTTCTGTGACCCAGGTACTGTTTCTTGTTTCCTCCTGTGCTGGGAGGAGGTATGTATCCTTGAGTCATGTCCTCCCAGTCCAGTGAGTGGAACCTGAAAACAGGTACCACATTGTCCCAAAATAGAAAAGAGTCATTCCATTTTCTGCCACCCACACTGTCTCTTCTCACTCAGGATTTATGTGTCTGCTAATGAATCTCATACAGACTGATTTAGTCTCACTTGGCTTCTTGTTTGGCCTTAGAAATCTCCTGTATAGCAATCTCAGGGAACACAGAGGGACTCTTGAGAGAAATCAATAGCTTCTGTGTGAAGCACAGGGGCTTTGTCAGAAGATAAGACAGAAGACCTATGAAATATACTTGAGCCAAGTCAGTAGACAGAAGGGTGAATTATCAGCTTCTTACCACCCCTGTTCGGTGGAGGAAATAGTTATTTATGAGCCCCCCACTCACCTGATTGTGGGCTCTGACCTTGAGGTCCTTAGATGGGAGTGGAGATTGAATTTGCTTGATACACACTGAGACCAAGCTCTACGTATGTAATTTAAGACAGTGAGACTCAAACTATCCCTACTGACATTAACAAAATGCAAAAGGTGGAAACTATATTGCTCTTCTTGTGGGTTTCTAGTCCATCAATGATTAGAAGCAGGGGTGTGAGTGTCCAGGGAATGCATAGTTCCTTTTAGGGATCTGAGATGGTTTGAATGAGAATGGTTCCCAAAGGTTATTTTATTTGAATGCTTAGTCACCAATGTGAACTGTTTGATAAGGATTAGAAGGTGTGGCCTTGCCAGAGAAAGCATGTCCCTGGGAGTGTGCTTTGAGGTTTCAAAAGCCCATGCCAGCCACCCCTCCCCCTTCTCTCTCTCTGCTTGTAGATCAGGTATAACTCTTGGCTAGTTCTCCAACATCATGGCAGCATGCAGCCATGCTCTCTGCCATGATGGTAATGGGCTAATCCTCCGAAACTGCAAGCAAGCTCCCAGTTAAATGCTTTTTTTCTAAGAGTTATGTTGGTCATGGTATATTCACAGAAATGGAACAGTGACTAAGACAGTATCAGTCCTGTGAAATATATACAGGATTAATCCTGCTTTCTGAACTACATTTTGTCAATGCCCATTGAGCCTGCTTTGTTTGTAAGGAGTGTGAACGTTATTTCAACACATATGTGAGAAGTTGCTATGGCTGGCCCCACATCTGTATGAACTATTTCTTACTGCAAGTTGCTCCCATTTCCAATCCCATAAGTAGCTCATTTTGTTAATGGACAGAGCATCTGAGGTTACCTTGGTGACTTAAGCTTTAGGTCCTGTCACCTGCTGCCTAACTTAAGACCTGGTAATCCTGAGAATGTCATAATTCTCTGTGGTCACTGTTTATGCTCCTAAGCATCTGGCTAATTCTTATCCACACAAGAAGGCTTATATTAATCATTCAATTTTTCTGGACATCATTCTTTGAACCCTCCTGTCAAGGAGGTTTTATGTTGTATAATACATCTAGCAAAACACTTTGTATGGCATTTTTAAATTGACTGATTTCACTAATGCACCTCTCTGTTATAACTCATAAAAGCATGCTTTTATATGTAAGCCTGTTCACTTGATTGCTTATTGAGATGAACTGATTCAGGATAATGGCATGTTGGGATACTGCTAGTAAAGTAATATTGAAGGTCAGAGCAAGTCAGAGCTAAAGGTTTTGGCAGCAAAGAAACAAAGGAACTAAAGAAGTGTCAGTGATAAGAGGAACCAGTTAAGGCTGCCTGGTCTGTACGCCTCAGTCAGTCTATGGTGCATGACCATACTATAGCTCAGAACAACGACAATAAAAAATAGATGTGAACAAATAATAAATCCTGGTTAATTAAAAAAAGTTAAATATAGATGTTGTTTAAAAATAAAATGAGTATAACAGTATAAATGCATTTTAATGAAATTAGCTAAGATAGGAGAAGGAATTATGTAATTTCTTATGAGGAAATATATATAACTTTAGAATGATGTAAGGTTTATTTTATATTCTATATTATGAGCTTGCAGTCCTTATTTAATTTTTTGCATATATTTGTAGCATTTGTAAAAAGTCATTTCGATATAATGTAATATTGCTGTCAGACTTGTTACTTAGACTCAAACAAAGATCTTAGGTCAAAAACAAAGTAAGATAAAAATTAACTGCTGAGATTTATTTTAAAGATTATGCCAGTGAATTTCTACTCCAAATATATAGGCTCAAAAATAAATTAATTCCTCTTTTAGAATGCACATAAATACTTACTATGTCATACTGATATGAGACACCACCACAGTCATTTGAAGCTCTTGGGGAATCATTAAGTCAGGTATGTGCTTAGCACTGGGCTGCCACACAATCAGTATTATGCATATGTTGCAAAAAGCTAACTTCATTTAGTTCTAATTCTTCATCTGAAAAATGAAGACAATATTTTTACTTATTGTCCCACTTGAAGTAATGAGAAAAAATTATGTTTTGTATCTATACATAATATGTATATGTTTTTAATATTCAGTAACAGATTTGTTTATACATTGTTAATGAATGAGTACAGAATGCATGTCCTTGTCAACAATATTGGTGACTTACCATCCAGCCATGGTAACTTGTGGAATACCATGACTTTGGAATTGGAAATAGGAGGATTTCCCAGCATTTGGGGTCAGCTGAGGCTACACCATAGGTTCCAGGCTAACCTGAGCTACAGTCTAAATACCAGCCACCCTGGAAAGAATATTTGGGTTTTGAAAAGTATCATAAACCAAGGACCTTGATGCAAATTTAAGTTAATTCCATTTAAAAATATTGTTGAACCCTTCTATATAAAAGGCAATGTGGTTCTTATTGCTGGAGTTGGAAGATAAAACAATGTAGATTCTAATATCATTTAAATATAAATATACTAACAATGACTAATAATGAAAGATGGAATGCTCAGAGCTGTGATTGTGATACAAAAGTGTGCTGTGGTAATTGTGATTTGGAGGAGCAGGGGAAGTCTTAGGAAAGAAGCAGGTGCTGTAAGTAGATACTGCATTAAGTAACATCTCAGGAGTAGGGAATAATGGGTGGGCAGCACATCAGGGAACACACATCAGCTCTTGAATGACTCAAGTAGAGAGAGTGAGAATTTAATTCAGTGATTGATCCCAGAGGCTCTAAAATGTACCAATGAAGTGTTTGAATGTGTTATCCTCAAGTTTGAGCTAGCAAGGATTTTTAGCAGAGCACAATGGAATTAGAGACCAGTTTACAGTTGGCCCCTCAGTTTTATTGTATTTATATTAATGTGTTCCCAGAGTGCATGCATTTATGTGTGTTGTGTTTGTCTTGTATGATTCTCTCCCTCTCTCTCCCTCTCTCCCTCTCTCTCTCTCTCTCTCTCTCTCTCTCTCTCTCTCTCTCTCTCTC
>JADRCD010196852.1:0-17655 GCA_019843815.1 Montemys delectorum | reverse complement strand
TCTCTCTCTCTCTCTCTCTCTCTCTCTCTCTCTCTCTCTCTCTCTCTGTGTGTGTGTGTGTGTGTGTGTGTGTGTGTGTGTGTGTGTGTATGTGTATGTGTATGTTTAAGACATAGACAAAGAGATGGACAGAGAGGGAAGGAGGGAGGATATAAGGAGAAAGAAGAGTAGAGAAATAGAGACAGAGACAGAGAGATTTAAGCTATGGAGATTTGTTTTCTATAAGATCAGTAAGAATCTAACTGTAAACATTGATTTCTAAAGCAAGAACAGATTCAAATTCTGTTTGTTAAGTCTACATGTTCCATGATCTTGGGAAATTATTTAAGCTATGTAAGCCTCCCTTTTGTTCTACAAGAAATGAATATTAAAACTCAGAGTGTCATTTTCCTGATGGAGATATCTTTGACACATTGTCTAGTACGTGGCAAACATTACATTGATAATAGCTACTGTCTTTTATGATGTGGGTTGTCATTGTTCTATACAGTGAATTTTTATTGGCATTATGTTTAGTTCTATTGTGTTCATGAGAATTTGTGACATTTCAGTTGATAATTTCTTAAAAAATAAATCCATCTTTTCTCTTTTGCTAGAAATAGGAATATAGACCCAAAGGAATGTGAATACTACATAAATACCTATAAGTTAGCCACTAGGGATTCCATAATAACCACATTATGAAAACCTGCGCTTGCAGCACTGGATGAATAGTGATGACAGATGACAAAGCTCCTGCTTTTTCTTTGTCGCTATGGATATATTCAGAGACACCATGGCATAGCCTGGTGGGTGCAGGAGGTTGAAAAAAGCCAAAATGGAAGGCAGGTCCTTGTCTGTAAGGATGGTTGCCAAGGTAGCTTTGCCTTGTTGAATTTGCCTTGTTTAACATACTAAGTATGTTAAACTTTGTGTGTTAAGCTTTAACTTTGTAGGAGAAGAAAGCAGTTTTATACGTATGTCCAGCATATGTTCAGTAATTTAACTTTTAGTGTGATAGATGTATTAGTTCCCTCAAGACTTTGTTGGTCTCCTCAGGCCTTGTAACTGTTGCAAGCATACAAGAGGAAGGGGGTGGCAAACGAGCATTCCTTCAATGGTGTGCACAGTTGTTGACACAATGGAATAGCTCTATTCTAGCCAAAGAATAATCTTCTCAGAAGCCTGACCACTGTGAAAGCTCATTCTTAAACTATTAGGCATCCTGCAAATCACAGAGTTTATTCTACAGAATCCTATGTCAGCCCCTGCCCTTACCAAGTGCCCTTAAAGTGATAGAAGCTCAATATTACATATTGACACTGGTTCCTATAAATACAGTAATTTCATATCCTGGAGGAATCCTTTGTCTCTTTTGTTTGACTTTTTTGTTTTGTTTTAGACTAGGTTTTGCTGTGTCGCACTGGTTGGCCTGGATCTCTCTATGCAGCCCAGAGTATCCTCAAACTTGTTCTCTTCTTCCTGCCTCAGCTTTCAGAGTGCTGGGATTACAGGTTCTACACCTTGCTTCTAATTTTACATTTTCTTTTCTTGAGATAAAGACTCAGTATGGCCCCAGATCCCTCATGTAATTAAAGCTGGCCTAGAAGTGGTAATACACTTGCCTTGACCTCCTGAATTATGAGGTAAATGGTGTGCTCCGCAAGTCTTAACTCATGACACTCAATTCTCCAGAAAGTCCAATGGTTCTTTGCCATATAGTGGGTCAAAACAGAAAGCAGGATTACACCTGATTCTGTAATCTCAACTCTGTACCTTTCTCTCAGTACATTCTAGAGAGAATCAAACCACCTGCCCCATAGGAACCACATTCTCAAAGTGTCTAATAGGCTCACTCCCTACCTCTGAGACTTAAGCTCTCTCTGCTTTTCTGACTTTATTGTTCTCCGTGGCTCAAGACACCCTTTAAAGTAAGTGGTACTTTGTCAAGATGTAAATGTTTATTTTCCAAATAAGTACAATATCGAGTAAATTATACCCAGTTTGATAGGGATAGAGTTCCTGAGAAGATGATTAATCTTTTCTACCTCTTCGCGTTTATTTTGGTAGAATATTCAAACAGTATTTATTTTTCAGATGGCAAGCCTCAGACAATATTTCGTTTGCTTCTCCAAGACACATTTCACATGCTGTCAAGACAGACTTTCTCTGAGTCCTGCTGGTGCTAATTGCCTTTATAGATCAAGTTGTTAAACTTGAGTTATAGTTTAATTATGCAGATGGAGAATGCACGCTTGTCTACTCTATAAATGATTTCATTCTATCGTGGAATGAATGGGCTCTAAGGACCTGTTTCTCTTAAGAGATTTCCAGCATTTTGTGGGTCTTCCTTGTTGTCTCTCTGAATCATTATGCTACCCGAAAATGTTCACGTAAAAAATATGTGAAATGAAAAACAAGAGATTGAAAATTCATTTGGAGGATGGAGTCACCAAAGAAGAGGTCAGTTACACATCAAAGCAAATCCAAGCATCTGTGGAATTTTAGCTCAGACTTTCTCTTCCTCTGTCTGGTATTCAGTATAAGAATTCTGTCAAGCCAAGAGGCTACTGCTGGGCCAACTGTTGTCTTTGAATCATAAATTCTGAATGTTTTAGAAAGACTTAGAAAATGGTGTGATTCAGGCTCTGAAGAACTCAAGAATACTTGATGTTGGGAAACAGATGAACGTGTAGACGCTTCCCCCGTGAGAACTATGAAGTATCAGTACACATATTTGCATTAAATCAGAATTCAGAAAAGATATGGTAGAGGCTAGAAGAGATTAAACAAGAGAGCAGAGGGTGGGGCAGGGAGAAGTAAGCCCAGGAAGTGTTGTTTACAAAAACGTTGATTATATTTCCTTCTAAAGTAAGTTGATCCTTCAATCCCTCATATGCACCCTTTCAAAGTGAAACCATTAAAGAAAAATCAAGGAAATGCACTGTAATCTTTTTTACTACTAATAAAATTTTAAGATGATGTGATATAAAAGTCAAGCTACCTCAGTTTTAAAATATCTTTGTAAAAGAAAGAAAATATTTAAAAAAAATCAAATAGCACTTGCTGTTCATATCAGGGTTTAGCATCTGTTAAATATTCATACACATACAGCTTCTATAGTTTGAGTATCCTTACTATGTGATCTTTACTCAGCGTTTTCTATCCCATTAATGAAATATGCTCTTTGCAGCCCCCTGAACAGATTCCACAGTTATTTCAGAGAGCTGAGTGAGTAAGGGAGGTGATACCTATTCCAAGATGGAGTTATAGATTTTGTGCGTCCCTTAGTCTCTTCAGGAATGCAGAGCTGCAAGAAATCACTTTTGGTTATGGGAACAACTCCACTAATTCCTTTAATAAGATACATCTGTGCCCATTTTTCAAGACCCCTTTACCCCAATTCCTTTGAATCAACCTCAAGCCTGAGAAGCACCATCTGGTATTTCTACCTCTTCTCCATCACATTAGTCCAACAGTTAATCTGCTAGCCATAAGTTGTCTTCAAGGTTGAATCCCCATATTCCCAACAGTTCTGATCATGCAGACATACAAGCTCAAAATGGTGATGAATTATGAAGTACTATAAGAAGATACACACACACACACACACACACACACACACACACACACACACACACGAAACCTAACTTAGCTGGGCCATATGTGTGGTGGTGATGGTGATAATGAAGATGAAGATGAAGATGATGATGATGATGATGATGATGATGATGATGATGATGATGATGATGAGTGTAAAATTATATGAGAGGTCAGTCCAAGAGAACATCAGAATGGAAGATACAGCACTGGGAGTGAGCAAATATGGTGATGGAACATTTGGGGGAAATGACGTAGGGCAACCAGCAGGTTGGGGGGCCAAAGTATTTAAAGGTAAAGATTGGAACCTACAGCATTGAGCAGACCATTGACAATAGTACAGGCCGTGATAAAGAAGTCAGGCTTTATTCCATTAAACATGGAAATGTTTTCTAAAGAAACTGTCTGCTGTTTTCTGCCCTTAGTTCTGTATATTTCTGAGATTAGGAACTACAAAATGGTTTTTATAACACTCTGAATTTTCTGGCATTTGATTCACGCAGTTAGAGAGAGTCTTAAATAGTTAGGATACCTACTCATTTCCCCTCAAGTGCAACTGAACATCTTGGGATAACAATCATTAGGTACCTCATGTTGTGACACCACAGTGTTATCTTTCCAAACCTAGCATACCTTTGGTCCCTATCCCTTAGGCTCCTCTGGATGCCTGTGTTTTATGAGCTTATGTTCAGTGCAAGTCTGCATAGTTGAACTCAAACATTAGATATGGCCATTGTTGGAAGTCCAGATGAAATACTAAGATACTCAGATGATTCATATAACTTAAAAAGCCAAATGCGTCTGGACACTCCTGTCAAACCCACTCAAATGAAGAGATTCTAAACAAAAAAGACTTATAGTGGCTATTTTCAACTGAGGAAAAATGTTCCTCCAACACATGATGGTTATGCCTGGAGAGTTTTTGCCTGGAACTAAGGTGCTGCTGGTGTCCAGCCAATAGATTCCAGAGATGCAGTCAAAGGCCCCATGTCTGCACGGAGTATTCAAGACAGCACCCATAGGAAAGAGTCTTCTGTCTGGAGATTTCAGTATTGCAGAGTTAGTTTGGTTTATTTTTTGATATGTTATAAATAATGTTTACTTGCTGTGAAGAAATCCTATGAGTAGAGATATGTTTTGCTTAATTGAGAGAAGAATCCATTAAAAGTAATATGAGATACAAATTACTTAACTATGAAAAGTATCCATCCCATTGGCAACTATGTGTCTTAAAAGGAGAGATATGAAGAATATTTTAGGTAGGTGAAGAGTGCTTCAGAGTTTGTACTTGTCATTTGCATTTCTCCCCAGATACACTTTGACTAGCCTTACATAACTATTATAAACTGTGAACTCTCACATTCCTGAGTGGCTTTTTCCTGCTTCATCATCCAGAGGCCTTGTTCTAATCCTTCACTTGGGGGCCGAAGCTTCCTTCTTAGAGAAGGCTCTAAGGAAAAAGGTGTTTTTCAACACAGCTTTTGTACAAACCTTGTGCTTATTGCTGACATACCATTTTATACACTTTGTTATTTGGTGGGGTTTGATCTATCTTTGGCTGGAAACTATGAGGGAATTAAGATGAACTTTGCAGTAAATGATGCTGAGACAACTTAGCCATAATTACTAATAACATTTCATAGGTGTGAGATCTGGACAGACTTCCCAAAGTAAACCACCAAATGGGTCAAATTTTCTTATCATGTCACCACAGTAGAGGCTGGACCATGCTTTACCTGGCCAGAGAAGCAACAGAGAACACTAAGAGATGTATTCTCTTAACTGTGTGTCTGTGTGTGAGTGTGCATATGTGATTGCAGGTGTATACAGAGGTCAGAGGTGTAGGTGACCATGAAGATAGTTATAAGCATGGTTGTGAGCTGCCTGATCTGACTGCTGGATTTCAAATCTGCAAGAGCAACATGCACTGTTAACCACTAAGCCATCTCCCGCACTGCAGAAACAATTATTTGCATGTATATATATGAATATATATATATACATGCATATATTTATGTATGGGAACACAGGAAAATAGTCTTTAAAGGCATATACCAGATTGTTTGTGTCATCCATTAGTGGAGATAGGGAGAAGGAATAAAGAAGGAAAAAAAGAATTATGTATAATTGAAAATTAGTAAGTGCTACTAGTTTAGTACTATGTTAATGTTCTAGGTGCTTAGCGATAAGAAGGTATCTTTCAGTGGCAGGTATTAATGGAAGGCAACCTTAGGATAGAATAGAATAAGTTTTAAGACAAATAACATTGATGCGGAAGGAGAAATTCCAGCCCCCAGTTTAATGGCTATTGTGTGTATGCTATGAGGCAGTATGTAAGGCAATATCTTCCTTCTGAAGGTATGGCTCTCTTGTTCAGCTGCAGAGGAACATAAGGCCAGATGGCATGGACTCATTTTGCCTCTGGACCAGACAATAAATTTTCTCCCACGTCTCCTTGCAGAATTGGTTTTGCTCATTACAGGATTGTAATCTTCACTCTGGGAATAGACCTAGCCCTGAGGCCCTCCTCAGGATGCTGACCCACTGATTATAATAATTCTCTTCCAGCTTTACTTCCTTCCCTATCTGGTAGTTTGTGTTAGACGTATCCTGGACCAGAATTCCAGCCACGGAATTAAAACATTATGCTTAATGAGGCCAAATGCACATTGCTCAAGTAAAAATATTAAGGGATAAAGTGGCACCTTAAAAAGTATTCGGAGCCATCTAAACCCCACTCAAGGCTACGCTGGCTGTAAATAAAGGCCTTTGTATATCACAAAAGTCTCATTTTTTTTTAAAAAAATTCACTATTATGAAACTACTAATAACAAACGAAAATGACAAAATAAAATCTGAATATGAACTTAATTAGTAGTGCTGTTTTGCTTCACGCTATTGGACAGGAGAAATAATTTTTGCCAAACACTTGAAATAATGAACTTAAATATATAAATATAATCATTGAGGAAAATGAAACTCACCACAGGTTTTTAAATGAATATTATAGACACGATTGCTTTGTCATTACTGTGTTGATAGACTGTTGTTATTCATTCTTAAAACCATGGTACATTCTGAATGTGGGTCAAATCCTGTCAGCATGATTGTATCCCTCAGGGCCTAGTGTCTGAAAACAGTTCTGGTTGGGATACGACTCCTTTCTCAATGTCTTTGTTTTACGTTCCTCTCCCTATTTTTCAGACCCACTATGAAAGTGGAGAATATATCATCAGGCAGGGTGCAAGAGGAGACACCTTTTTCATCATCAGCAAAGGGAAGGTAAGCTTCAGCAGTGCATTGCTGGAAGGTACGCACTGAGCCTCGTGGCCTGTGAGTCGCCCCTTCTTCATCTGCCAATGCTCTCCCAGAGTAGGATGTAAGAAAAGAAGGAGATTAACCGTGTGCCTAGGTACTCATAACCATAACACTAGATACTGCTGAGAAGTTTCTGTAAGTAGGAAGATATCCATCATCAAAATACAACACAATACAGTACAATACAATGCAATGCAATACAATACAATCTATCTGGTCTTTAAGAACAGCAACCTTCCTAAAATGAAACATCTGGGCCTTAGAATGAATGTATGGCCCCAATTTAAATCTTCAGTAAAATAAACTTTTTTTGCTTTTTTTTTATGCCAATGAGTGAATTTTCTAAGGGCAATGTTGATGTAAACATATGTATGTTGTAGTTTCATGGAGAGTGTTAGTTGAATGCTAAGAAACTATTAAAAGTGGTGAAGTATAGGAGAGGAATAAAAACAGTTATGACCATGGATAAGAATGATTATGGATTCGTATATTATTTTAGGTGTTAATCTATGTGAATACTTACTTTTGAACTATGAAATTAAATACATTTAGTTACACCAATCCTCTAACTTGAACTTAACATTTCTTTATAAGTTATCCTTAAAGAGTATCTCTGTGCATCAGGTTTGAAGAGAGATAGGGAGGGAAAGGCAAATAGAGAAGACTCACATGCCTGTTTCATTATTGTAAGTGAATTTATTTCTTAATATTTGCACAAAATGCCTAACTCTGGGACTGTAGAACTCACACAAGAAGGCTTACGGAGATTATGTAAACAGGAAGTGAGGAAGACTCTAAATTTTAGTGACTTAGATTTTAGGTGATTCTTATGTGCTAATTTTCAATCAAGATCACACATACATCAATGTTTATAGCAATGTGCCATCCTAAAATATACACAATTTTTTAATCGTATCTACTCATCAGGTTAGCATCAGGAAGCCTGATATAGAAATATACATCATGGACTGGTTTCGTAAAGGGTGTCATAAGGAATCAGTGAGGAGAGCTGAATAGGAAAAGATGCTTATAACCAGGCCAAAGACCTGAGTTCAATTCCCAGGACCCACATGGTAAAAAGAGAGAATCAACTTCTGCAAATTGTCCTCAGAACTCCACTTGGACATTGGAACTAGTGCATATGCATGCTTAACTACAAGTGTGTGCACACGCATGCATACACATACACACACACAATAAATAACAATTTAATATTTTTAATGTCCAAACATAGTTAAGGTCAAAATAATTTTTGCATTTTCCAGTGTTAGGGGATAAGAAAATGCTAACATGCTGTGGTTTACATAACAGACAGGCAAACTTTGTTACTTACTGTCTTCTTTGTTAACTAACACCAATTAAAGACTCAGGGAATAAAATCCTAATGGTTATAAGCCATTTGAGGCTCACAGGAGGATGGTGTATCCTGGAGTCTGACTTTGCTTTATCTTTCCAAATTGCAAGTTCTTTGCTGCCAAAATGTGGCTATGCTTGTCCAATAGGAAGGACACCCTGCAGTCATTTATGACTGTCCCATTTACTGCAAATTGCCAGTATTGCCTGAAGGAAGTAGAGGTTTGTAACCCATTTTAGTGGAAAACAGGTGTATTAGTCATACTGTTTTATGAACTTTGTACCATGTATAAATAGAAGCACTTAGAGATATACCCCTGGAGGCAATTACTCTGACAGGACTTTGGTGCAATCCTACAAATTGAGAAATTGTCATAATTTATTAGATTTCTTTGAGCCAGTCAAGTTTTTCTCTAAACCCCTATAGAATTTTTCTTAGTTGCTCAGCTCAGCTCATACACATTATTTGTTATGATGCACAACTCTGACAATTGTTACATTCATTATACTAATTCTGATAATGATACGATAAAATTGCCCTAGTCTCCACTGTGTAGAACAGGAAAGCAAATAGTAAGCTGTAGTCCTAAAGTAAATATGTTATAAAATTAGGATTTTATAGAACTTATTTATTACAGGTAAACCAACATAAACTTTGACTCCCATGAATTTATAAAATTTATAAAGAGAAACCCTGGTAAATAATTTTTTTCCAAAAAAAAATTACATTTTCATTTATTTTGAGTGAATGTGTTGTCGGAGAAGATGCATGATTTATATGTCAGTGTGTGTGTGTATGTGTGTGTGTGTGTGTGTGTGTGTGTGTGTGTGTGTGTGTGAAGTGCAGATCAGAGGACAACTTGCAGGGGTTGAGTGTTGGTTCCCTCTATGCTGTGAGTCCCAGGGATTGAACTCAGTAACCAGGCTCCTCTGCTCACTGAGCCCTCACACCTACCCTGGCAAACATGCTTTCTTTGTCACCACTTGTCTCTGTTACTTATATATTGCTATGGTAAAACACAGTTACCAAGGCAATGAATAAAAAAAAAAACATTTTAATTTAGGGCTTATGGTTTCAGAGGATTGGAGTCCATGATCACAGCGCAAACACATGGCAGTAGGAACAGCTTGGAGCTCAGCTTCATCTGTCAGTTTAGAGGCAGAGAAACCAAAGACACTGGCGATGGCCCAAGTCTTTTGAAACCCCTAGGCTGACCCCAGTAACACACCTCTTTCAACAATGGTGCACTTCCTATCTTTACCAAACAGTTCTACCAATTAGGGACCAGGTATTCAAGCATATGGGCCTATAGGGGCCATTACACTTCATATTCCATTCCCCAAACCACCCCTTCATCCACCCTCCAACTGCTCCACATCCCACACTTCTTCCCCACCCCCCTTGTCTCCATATGGGTGTCCTCAACCCCCACCTCACCTGACCACTAAACTACCTAGGGCCTCCAGTCTCTTGAGGGTTAGGTGCATCATCTCTGAACGAACACAGATCTGGCAGTCCTCTACTGAATGTGTGTTGAAGGCCTCTTATCAGCTGGTGCATGCTGTCTCTTTGGTGGCCCAGTGTTTGAGAGATCTGGGGAGTCCAGATTAATGGAGACTGCTGGTCCTTCTACAGGATTGCCCTTCTTCTCAGCTTCTTTCAGCCTTCCCTAACTCAACAACAGGGGTCAGCTGCTTCTGTCCGTTGGTTGGGTGCAAATATCTGCATCTGACTCTTTCAGCTGCTTGTTGGCTCTTTTGGAGGGCAGTCATGCTAGGTCCCTTTTTGTGAGCACTCCATAGCTTCAGTAATAGTGTGAGGCCTTGGGACCTCCCCTGGAGCTGGATCCCACTTTGGGCCTGTAGCTGGACCTTCTTTTCCTCATGTTCCTCTCCATTTCCATCCCTGTAATTCAAGTGGGGAGGGAGGGAGGAAGGGAGGGGCCTGGAAGGGAAAGCAAAGGGAGGGAGTGGGTGGAGTTGGGGGGAGAGAGGAACCTGATCTGGTATTGGGTGAGGGAAAAGGACTGAAGCCCTGAGGTCCAGCAGAAAGAATGGAAACAGGAAACCTCAGGAAATAGGAGGTTAGGGGGACCCTCCAGAATGCACCAGAGACCTGTGAGGTAAGAGACTCTCAAGAATCAAAGGGGGGACGGACCTTAGATGAAATGCCCAACAGTAGGGAAAGGGAACTTATAGAGCCCACCTCCAGCAGGAAGACAGGGCATCAAGTGAGGGATGGAGTTGCCATCCCACAGTCACATCTCTGACTCATAATTGTTCCTGTATGAAAAAATTACAGAAATTGTCTTTTTAAGAGAATGATGTCTGATAGGAGACACACTACCATGACTGTAGAGCAAGAAATGGATTTCCCCTTGTTCAGTTTTATCTGAATGTAAACTATATTTTATTCTTCCACTGAATGCATGCACACAAAAGAGAAACATAATATACATTTAAAAACTTTTTCTTAATGGAAACCTACAGTTATATTTTCTAAAATCTGAGACTCAGTGATTGCAGTAATGTCTAAGTCAGAAAGTAAATTTATTCTGTTTTTAGATTGGTATGCTCCTGTTCTCTGGGAACATGACATTTTTAGCAGAGAGAAGGTATCAAAGGAGTCTGCAAATATCCGCGACAGTGTTGCATCAACACCTTACCTCTCTATAATGAAATGTTATGAAATGGAATAGGATTATTAAATTCAAAATTAAAGCCCTGAGATATGGGGCTAGGGAGATGGCTCCATTGTCAAGATAGCATAACGGTCCTGGACCTGAGTTCAGTTCCCAGTACCCGCATCAGGTGGCTCCCTGTAATTTCAGCTTTGAGGAATCCTATGACTCTAGCTTGCACAGTGACATACTCTCACATGCACATAACTGCCTCCTCCTGCTCCTCTCACATACATGCCCAATTCCCTGACACATATCACTAAAAGTGAATAAAAATACAAATCTTAGCAATGAGCCCAAGACAGAACTATGTGCTTAGTAGAGTTTCTAAGTGGGAGGGAAATGTTGATTTATCAAGTTCTAGTGAAGCACGAACAAGTAGAATTCTAAGACATTGTTGGCTAAGATTGCGAGATTAAAATATTCTGAAAAACAATTTGACTACTTCTTAAAAAGTTAGTAAATGTTTACCATATGGTCCATCAGCTTTGTACTTTATTTATTCTAGAAAAAGAAAAATGTATTTCTCTCAAAAAAAAAAAAAAACATATCCACCAATGTTTGCAGCAGGGCAATCCAGAAAAATAGTCAAAAAGGACAACTAGATATCATCTTAACCTAATATATTCTGAAACAAATTATTCTTCCTCCATTAGCATGAGGAAAATGCTCTCTAATACCCACTCTTCAAGACAGCAGTCAAGCTTAAAATGCTAAGTGCTAATGACAGCTCTGCCTATATGAACTTTCATTCATGGACAGTGAAGGGTCGATATATGCTCAGAGTCAACACCTAAAGAACTAAGTGTGTTTCGTTTATGAGCTTGCTCTTGTGTAAGCATTGGCCCTTCTGAAACCCTTACGCATGGGTGCCTGAAAGCAAATATAAAAATATGTAAAACTGGGAGCTACATCTTCACCTAGAGAATTGCTGAGCTGTATATTATTTATGTAATAGGATACTATGCAAATAGAGGACATGAAGTTCAGCTGCTTGTATTAACGTTAATGAGAGTATGGGACCAGTAACTCCTACTTTAAGTAAGACTCCCCACTAAAGATTCTTCATCTATAAAAGCCTCATCAACATGCAAATCAGTATTTCTATATTATAGCATAGTGGTTACTGCCAGAGTTAAAACTGAATTTTCATGGTTTGAAACACTGTGCAGAGGAGTAATCAAATGGATCAGTGGAGAATAATAATTGAATTCCCTCTCCCTTGCACAAACCTTCTTACTAGTAATAAAAGTTCTGGTCATTGACGTCCTATGTCTAGGTTAAGAAGCCTAAGCATGTTGTTTTTAATATATTTAAGTGCTTGGCTTGTCTCAGTAAATTAGTTTTCTATTTCATTGTATTTTACAGCTAGGTGAATTTTACCTATTTAAATTTACTGGATGACAAGTGGTATTTTATTATTATTATTATTATTATTATTATTATTACTATATCTCAAAGAAGAAGTAAATGAATGAAAAGATACTATTTAGGAAGAAAATCATTGACAAGATACATCATTAAATTCGTCAAAACGGTTGCTTCAGTGCAGGTAATAAAATCAGGAGTAGCAATGAAGATTTACTGAAATAAAATGCTTAGGATAAATTCTTAGGGAAGCGTAGAGTTTGCAAGCATGCAGTTGATTTAGATCGGTGGTTCTCAACTGTTTAACGCTGCAACCCTTTAATACAGTTCCTCATGTTGTGGTGACCCCTCAACCATAAAACTGCTTCATCGCATAGAGGTGATTTTGATCCTGTTATAAATCTTAACATGTTATCTAATATGTGACTCCTCCAATGCGACTCATAGGTTGAGAATCACTGATAGAGATGCTCATGTCTTTTTGTAGGTGAATGTTACTCGAGAAGACTCACCAAGTGAAGACCCAGTCTTTCTTAGAACTTTAGGGAAGGGAGACTGGTTTGGAGAGAAAGCCTTGCAGGGGTAAGTAGATCAAATGTGTAAACTTTTTGTTTAAGTGCTGTCTTGGTTAGGGTTTTATTGCTGTGAAGAACCACCATGCCCAAGGCAACTCTTATAAAGAAAACATTGAATTGGAGCTGGCTTACAGTTTCAGAGGTTTAGTCCATTATCATCATGGTGGGAACCATGGCAGCATGCAGGCAGACATGGTGCTGGAGGACCTGAGAATGCTCCATCTTAATCTGAAGGCAAATAGGGGGAGACTGTCTTCCACAGGCAGCCAGGAGAAGGCTTTGTGCCACACTGGTCTGCCTCCACAGTGACAAACTTCCTCTCATAAGACTACACCTCCTCCAATAAGGTCACATCTCCTAACAGTGCCACTTCTCATGAGCCAAGCACATTCAAACTACCACAGGTACCATATACAATGTAATTAAAGGTGGGATTTTTCTGGGCTTTGTCAGCTATAAGTTACAGACATTCTACTCTATGCAAAAAGGAACTTCTTTGCTCCAGTAGCAGTATTCTGCGGATATCAATAAAAAAAAATTAGAAGGAAATTTAACAACATATTTAAAGTAGTGTATTTCCTTCTTGGGCTCATGACCTTCCCAGCATGGGGCCCTGACAAGGTTTATAGTATCAGATGTGTATTACTCTCATAGAGTGGGCCTCCAATCACCCCCAAAGCAGTTGGCTACACCTAATATAGTCATGCCATTATTGCACTAATGGGAATATCTTACCTGGCAGGCTGATATTGCAGCAAGCAGAGCTATATCTGGGAGAAACTACTGATCGGTTTTCAGCCACTTTTAAAGTACCCTACAGTGCTATGTATGCTAGCCAGCAGCAAAGAAAATTCATGTTCACTTCCAATTTGATTTCTCTGTCTTCTTCAGCCAGTGTGTGATCTCCTTGGCCATACCTCCTTGGGAAGGGTGGGGTGCCATGGAGCCCCCTGTAACTATGGGCATTTTCACTTGTGTTTCAGTTCCTGAATAATGACTCAGAGGCTTAGTGTTCATTTTTAAATGCCTAGGCCGTAAGCTAGGCTTGACTTCTGACTGCTTAAGTCACCCACCTTTTCAGAACTTTATATAACCACATTCTTTAGAATTTATTTAATTATTTAAAATTTATCAGTATTTGGCCATCAGCTCTCTCTAGTATTCTGGTAATTTAACCAGATCTATAAGTGAATATGACTTCAGTGAAAAAATTCCCAGATATCTACCCTTGGATTTGATCCCAGAATTTTGCATTAGTCTTATATCTCAAGTCTTCCTGTTGAATGTATGATCACTAAATGTAATAATAATAAAAAAAGAACCTCTCTAATGACGCTCTGACCAGTAACACCTTACATTATTATTTTCTTCACTAGTAAAATTTGTTTCAGCTCACTTGAGCATAGGGGTCAGGTTAGATATGATAATGTGAATATGATGGTAACTTTACTACCAGCTTGACACAATTTAGAATTACCTGGAAATAGGGTGTTGATAAGGGATTGTCTAAATCTGTGAGTGTTTATCTCGATGATGGGAAGATCCTTCTCACTGTGCATGGCACCAGTCCCAAATAGGGATTCTGGACTCTCTAAGACTGGAGAAAGATACTGAGCTCCAGCAAGTGTGGATGTGTTCACCAAAAGTGGATTTGCTTCACTATTTTCCAAGTTACTTAAACATTGTCATAATTTCAAGATATCTTATGCACAACTGTATAGTGTATATCCTTTGAGTAATGTTTGCAAAACACATGATGCCTTTAGCTGTATGCACAATTTTACAGTCAGAACCTACTTCAGATACCACTTTAGATGTATGACTTGCTCACAAATAAAACTTTTTTTGTACTAGTAATTGTTTTATTCTCCTGAGTATGTTGGACAGATCATTAATATATGGGTATGCTTTTTGTTAGATTAAAATTAGTATACCCTTGAGTATTGTTTTTAAAGTTCAGATTGCATAATATAAGCACTGACTAAGCACAGAGTAAAAAAATCTGATATTTATTATCAACTCTACATCCTAATTCTAGAACTCAGACTCTGACTGCTATAAAAGTCTGCCTCTAGAGGTGACATTCCTTAGTTCCATTTCAGTGGCAGTGTTAGAATTTTGGGGCCTATAGAGACCTTTTAAGCTATATTATTTACATCCATCCCATTAGCATATTGTTGCTGGGTAAGTTGAAGTCACTTATATAGTCAGATTGATTGCATTGAACAAAGCAAATTATGCACTATTTGACTAAATCATCTTTTTTGGCATATGATAATCGCTTCTGCATGCCAGAAAAAAAGGCAAAATATCTTTCTTTTTATGTAAGTTTCTCCCTGTGTGCATAAAAACAACATGTGTGTTGAAATTATTTCACCAGCATGAGATAATTCATTTACACTTTGGCTTATTGTTTCACCATATCTCTATTTGACCTGAACCAAGTAGGTCATATGTAAGAATCAGGTGTCAAATTCCAAAGCAATTTTGCGGTGTATATGCCTAGTAATGAGAACTATGTAAGACCAAGATGAACTCAATAGAGATGGTGAGAGCTCCTCCCTGCTCAGTTTCATTTCCACTATCACACAAGTACTAACCACAGAATATGACCAAACATTTTAGCTGAGATGTCTGACTTGGGTTGGACTTCACTTTCTCATTTACTAAATGATAGATAGACTTTCTTTCCATGTATAATGGAGGTTGTGAGTACACATTACTTTGGGGGTTATTGTGTGGATTATACAAGGAGACACTTGTGAGGCATTTGCCATGAATATCTAGAAATTCATTGAGTGCCCCCCAAAAGTTGACTGTTGTCATTGTCACCACTGCCTGTTTATTCAGTCTCAACTTCATCATTACTGTACCAATAATCTCATTCATAAACAGTTCTGTTAGTCCTTAGCTGATGTTTACAACATTTGCCAAATTGTTAAAGAAAGATTTCTAGTCAAGCACTCATTAGTTTGTAACTCTGGGCAAGCCAAATAACCTCTGTTCCATCCCTTCCTAATTCTGCAAAGTAAGCTAATCGAACTAGGTGGTTCTAAGTTTATAACCTCTGATTCTGTGAGATCTGGCCACTTTAATGCTGAGACAGATTTCTGAATGCTGAAGCTGAAATAGTGCTGCTATCTAATACCAGACCATTGTCATCATGGGCCTCCCGTACTGAAACTACCTAAGCTGTTACCTTTTATTCTGAACACCTGAGCCACATACAAATTCTGTCAGTGTTTATAAGTTAATAAGCTGAAGTCAGTCTTGAATATGCCTCTGTTTCCCGAGGCTCTTCCCTCATGGACATGCTTATAAACAAGTTACTTAATATTCTGGAGCCTGTTTTCTGGCTTCATGTATTTTATTTTAAAAATAATAAAATTGTAGACAAACAT
Organism: Montemys delectorum; assembly: GCA_019843815.1. Lineage (NCBI taxonomy): Eukaryota > Metazoa > Chordata > Mammalia > Rodentia > Muridae > Montemys > Montemys delectorum. The sequence continues at coordinate 1,380 of JADRCD010196852.1, read as the reverse complement.
TGCAGTTAAATTTAGTTATGACTAGTTTATTTGGAAATAAGACATTACAGATACAATGCAAACTTTTCTGTCTTCTTCTGGTTTCCCATTTCTCTCAGTATCACCATTCAGAAGTTGGTTTCATACAATTAAACAATATAGTGCCCGAGGTTCAACAATTACCAACTAGTACCCTCAGAGCTCCCAGGGACCCAACCACCAATCAAGGACTATACATGGTGGGACTGAATGTTTTGCAGCATGTGTATAGTAGAGGATCACAAATTCGATCATCTATAGGAGTAAAGGACCTCGGCCTTGTGAAGGTTTTGTGCCCCAGTGTAGGGGAATGCCAGGGCCAATAAGTGGGAGAGGGTGGAGTGGCAGGCATGGGGAGGGGGAAGGCAAAAGGGGTTTGTTCTTGTTGCTTTTGTTTGTTTGTTAGTTTGTTTGTTTTTTGGAGGGGAACCTGGGAAAGGAGAAATTTACATGTAAATAAAGAAAATATCTAAAAATAAAAAAAAAAGGAAAAAAATTGTGCCATGTGCAATTGTTACTGCTAAGTCTAGAACATTTTTATCATTAAAGAATCCTTTAATGATCAAAAAAAAAAAACCCAATAGAGTGCCAATCTATAGCTGGCACTATAGACTTTGCTCACCTTTGTAAAAATAGGCTATCAGTAGGTAAATATCTATCATGATTTTAATATGCATGTTCAGCTTATTTTTTAACTCTTTACATGGACATCTCCCTTCTCTGTGTCTCTGTATCAAAACATCTCCCTCTTTTTAAAAAATGCATTCATTGGCTTTAGGGTCTACCCTCTATGACATCATTTTCATTTTGTTGCCATCTGCAAAGATCCTGTTTTCAAATGTGGTCATCTACTCAGGCATAGGACTTGAGAACTGAGGATGCAAAGTTCCACATACAATACTCCATATCAAACTGGGCCATTTCTTCTGGAAAGTTCTTCTGTGGGATATGCTTCCTTATCACTATAGTCCTTGCTTCACAATGCATGTTCTAGACATACTGAAATCTATTTTGTCATCTCTTGCATGACATATTTAACTTGGCACACTCAGTTCTCATGATCTAGTCTGGCTTTTCCTGCCTTAGATGAATAGTTAAACTTACAACAAGCTCCATGTCTGAGTCAGAACTATGCTGCCAGCATCTTATGGCACTTGACTACTTAGGAATATAGAAGCTAATTGGTTGTGCAACTGCCCACACCTACAATACTTACATATCTGGTTATATATTGATATAAAATATCTAGGATACATCTAATGACTTAGCTTTAACACCAAGGAAAACATCTAAGGAGACATAAAAATATATTCAGACACATTTACACAGACAGTTTCCTCATCTCAATTATTGATGATAGTA
>JADRCD010196851.1:0-37786 GCA_019843815.1 Montemys delectorum | reverse complement strand
CACTAGGTACAGTGCTAAGCCCCATGATTCTCCTTCAAGTAGAATGGACTTCCATGTGGAAGAAGGAGTTTTCAAATATTCAAGGAAGACAGTTTACAAGTGGAGAGGAAAGACCTAGGCTCTAGGAGATGGTGTGGTGTTGGGAGACCTGCTCTTTTCGGGCAGAATCATTGCTTGTGGTTGGTAAAACACAGAGACCGGTGGCTTCCTGTGTTGTGCCAATCATTGCATAGCTTTCATAACTTTCTTCATGCTCTTGGGAGGTGGAGGGCAGAGTGCAGGCAGCAGGATTCCTAAGCTGAAGGAATGGGTATAAGTCTACTTCTCATCACTCTAAGGACTTGTATAGGATGGCTAGCTGTAACAAAAAGAGTTCTATTTAGCTTCTAGTTTGGGAGATGCTAAAGGTCCAGGCTCTACAGAGTGTCCCATTTGGGTCCCTACATGGTGGATGACATTGGTAGGGACATGTGAAATAAAGGTCACATCTCAAAGTAGGAAAAAGGAGAAGATCAAGGGTTACTTGCTCTCATGAGGGATTCTTGCAAAATCCTAGGGAATTACATGAGAGATCCCTTCATCTCTTCCAATATTAGTGGCCCTGCTGACCTGATCACTGTTCACCAGGCCCATTACCACACCACAGCCATACTGAGGACAAAACTTTTTAAAAATGCAAATCCTTAAACTATGTTTAAACCACAGCATATGGCTGCAAAGTTTAAAGAATTAACCCAAGGCAAACCAACTAGGAAGGTGTATGTACCAATTCCAAACATTTAGGTATAAGAGGACCCTTTTATACTATTTAAAAATATTGAGGACTTTAAAGATAATGTTTTTATGTGGTGTATATTTACTAAAATGTGCTATGTTACAAAATAAAGCTGAGATGTTTTGATGTGTTCAGTTCAGTTAAAATAGCAACAACACACACTTTAACATAAACAACACTGGTCATGAAAATATAGTGCACCCCCCTACTCCCCACAATTGCAATAAAAGATGGGAATTATATTAAAGTTTTGGAAATGTACTTAGTGTCTGACAAAAAAGAAGACAACTATAAATTTTATCTATTTCTGTATTAAATCTGTAGCATTGCTTTGGCTGAAGTGAATGAAGACTCTGAGAGCTGCAATCAGGAAGGCAGGATCTTGGGAATCTCCACAAAAGAACCTAGCCACTCAAGGGCTTCCCTTACCATGTTCTGAGACCTGTTGGACTGTTGGCTTCAGAATCCCATCACATTCTGATTGGACTTCTTTTTCTGTTACTGTTGTTTTGTTTTTTCAAGACAGGGTTTCTCTGTGTAGCCCTGGCTGTCCTGGAACTCACTCTGCAGACCAGGTTGGCCTCTAACTCAGAAATCCACCTCCCAAGTGCTGGGATTAAAGGCGTGCACCACCACCGCCTGGCTGGGCTTCTTTTTCTAAAATATGCTTTCCAAGCAATACTACTGTTTTTGTTTGTATTTTTGTTTTTCTAGACAGGAGTTATCTGTGTAGCCCTGACTGTCCTGGAACTTCCTTTGTAGACCAGGCTGGTCTTAAACTCAGAGATCCATCTGCCTCTGCCTTCCAAGGACACTTAAATGTTGGGGAGACAGCTCAGTAAGAAAGTGCCATGCAAGTGTGAGGACCAGAGTTTGTATAACCTGAACCCATGTAAAGCTGGGCACAGTAAATATACATCTGTAGTCCTAGCTCTCCTATGCAGAGATGGAAAGCAGAGTCAGGAGAAGCCCTGGAAGATCATAGCCCAGCTAGTCTGGCATATGTACCTGCAAACCATAAGTTTGTCCTCTAACCTCAACATATGCACCTGGTCTCATACACATGAATACACACACACACACACACACACACACACACACACACACACACTCAATGATAAAAAGGAGTTTTAAACATCAGAATTTTAGTTTATAATCTAACATTAAAAGTACTGACCACAGCTGGGTCTCAGTGCGTTAGAGATTAGCCTACTGAATATAGTGAATTTCAGGATGACCAGAGCTGCATGATGACATGCTGTCTTGAACAAAACAAAACAAAACAAAACACCTCCCCACCCCAAAGACTGATTGCACTTACTCCAAAGTCTAAACTTTTTCCTCATATTTGAGAAATTATATTTGATATGAAAGCTTCTACTTTCCACTTTGCTTTAGGGAGAAAGTCTTTTAAAAATACATAAAAAACAAACACTATTGCTCAGTACCCATATTTAATCAGCAGTGGCAGTTCTAATCCTGACAACTTGACATCTACTATATACTCATAAATCATATACACATCACAGATCTCAGTCACAGGTAATGAAGCACATTTTGAGAATTCTTTGAATTTTGGATTGCACCTTTTTCTTGTTCTTTCGAGGAAATTTGTCACATGTCATGCTTACTGTTGGAAACAGAGGAAGATAACAGAAACTGGCATGTTGCTCAGCAGTCTCCTAAACAAAAGGCACTCTGACTCTTGGTGTGACCACATGTGACTGGTCTTGGAAAAACCTTCCATGGGCCAAAGATACAACTTTACCTTCAAATCAGTGATGAAATCCAGTATCATGTGAATCCCCAGGGCCATGGTTTCTGTAATCCTGGACCCTGATGACAGAAAGAAAACACTCTCTCATGCTCTCCCTACATCTCAGGATGAGCTGGACCACAGTCACATTAGGAAATTCTCTAAGCCCCAACTTCTGGTATCTTTTTGCCACTTTCGACAGTCCCTTGCCCAACATCCCTCACTGCCCTTGCTCCTCTTCATTTGGCCATGATTTCTCTCCTAGAGAATTCTCATTTCAGCAGCTTTTTCTTGTATCTCACCATTCAAACTTGTGACTGACCTAGTATCCAACAAGTCTACTGTCTCATGTGCACTCAGCCTTTGTAGCTGCCTGCAGCCACTCATATGAATGGGTCATCTAGAATGGGAATCAAAGGGCCTGAAAATTAAGGGTACTGGAAATGCGGGAAGGATTTGAAAAAATTAGACCAACACATGGTGTGCTTTCAGTCCCCCATCATTCATTGAATTCTCCTTGTTACAATCAAACAGGTAGGTAAGTAAAGCAAAACCCCTCCCCCAAGTTTGTCAGCAACTTGGCCCAATCAGCAGCTTCATCTTCAGTCTCTGGAGGCGAGACTTCCAGCGTAACTGGAACTTGGAGAGAGGCTATTAGCAGGAGGTGGGCAGAGAGGTGTGGCTATCTGTGGCAAGGCGGGGGTCTGATAGAATCAGCCCTCAGCGGTAGGAGGGTCACAAGCCTTTCAAGCTTTAAACCCACATTTCCTGGGCCCTACTTCCTCCTTATTTTCTGTTCCGAGTACAGAGATACAGAATCAGTTCCTGTTCCTTCCCCTGGGACATTTGCATCTTCAGAAGGAGGTAAAAGTTGATGATCTTTTACCCAAGTGGGAACACACTCAGGTGCTGTGAGTAGAAAAGCTGGGGACTGGGGAGATGACCTTGCGATGACATCTCTTACTCCTGCAGTTACTTTAAGTTACTTCTGTTACACTCTGAAATGAAAGGAGGCCACACTCTGATACGCCTCTTTGCATTACTGATTTGATGTGAATTCAATATTTGAGGACAACCCGATAGTAATTGTCTAGCTTCAAATGAAGATTTGTAGTGTGCCAAAATGTTTTTGACATTGTTTGTGTTTTGGCATTGTCTGCTACTGGGAGCCATAGAAAAAATCTGGAGGTCTCAGAAGGAGCTATCCAACCTTAGAAGGGGGTTTGCCTAGACAATGCTAATCAATGTCCTTTTACAATGATCAATTAACAATGGACATATGTACTTGCTGCAAAGAATAATGGTCTTTCTCCCTACAGCAAGCTACTGAATACAGAGCACATCAGGCTGAGTTTGTCCTCCACCAGCTCTTCTCTGTAGCTTGCTTTTCCTTGTGAATGGTTCCATTCCATAGTTTTCTTCCTGGGTTTATGTCTCTGAAGTGTTATATACTTCAATCCCAAAATGAATACTCCTCTGAATTCTAGGTAGGATGGAGTTGGTCACTGTCTGACTGAACACATCAGTAGACTCATATGAGGTTAGATTCTGAAGGAGAAGGACTACCTCTTTTCTGGGTTGGCAGATGGATTTGCACTTGTAAAAGGTGTTATAAATCTCTGTTAGTCTCTGCAGAAGGCCTCATCTACTAGTCAGAGGCTACAAAAGATGTTCCAGTTTTCTCAGTTTTAGGGAACCATTTAAAAAGCCCTGTGGGTCACAGAGGAGAAAGTACTATGTTGGCTTGCTGAGAGAAGTTTAAATAAATATAATTATTAAGTTGCATGCACAGATTCAGCATTCCACAGAATAGGAATAATAGGAATTAATGATATAATGTGGCTTATTTTAAACTATTAACACATATACATATACACACATTTCATGGAGCAATAATAGGAAATCTTTTTCAAAAGATCACATAATATTAGGAAAAACAGAATCACAAATTCCTCTTGGTGTTTAGCTTTGTGATCTGTGTTTTTTTCAGTCATTTTCTCTTTCCACAGTTGGCTTCTGAAATAGCTTTCCTTCCTGAAGTGGCTTGTTTTCTTCTCACACTTCACCGGATATTAATATTTCTGGGTTCTGGCCCTCCCTTTGCAATGTTCCTGGTTCTTACACTTCCTCTTGAGAAACTGCTGTTCACACTGAGGATATCCTGCTTGGTCACTGAGTTGACTGTTCTGAGTGGCAATTCTCAAGAGAGTGGGCTGGTGGCTGCCTTGACTCTGGCAGCTCTGAAATTTGTCAGATTCAGATCATTCATTTATTATGGCCTTGAGTAAGTCACCGGAGGTGGCTCGGTTAAGGAAGTGCCATGACTAGGCAAGGAGAACTATGAGAGATTGCTGGATGCAATTCTGTTGGCATTCCTGAGGCTTTACACCAAGTTAGGAGTCAAACATCTTTTGGGAGCCCTGACACTCAGTGACATTGAACAGAAACAATCACCAATAAAAATGTGTTTGAGGTAATGACCCAAGGGGAATTTGTCATTAAACTCTGACTTCCCACAGCATGGCAATGCTTTATTAGTGCAAGAAAATGTGGGCCATTTCTCCAGGGCTCATAGTGTCAAGGGCTATTTGAAAGAGAGAGTTAGTTCCAAACTATGGAAAAGTTTGAGAAGAGTGTCTAGGAGTTAACTTCTAACTCTGTAGCTTTCTCATTTATTATGGTGTAACAAACTACCTTAAAATTCAGGGTCTTAAAATGAAAACCATCTTACTGTTTATGATTCTGAGTGTTAGGAAATTCAGGTGGGTGTCTCATCTCAGCCTACACAGTGTTGCCTGGGCCATCATCTGGAATACATGGCGTGTCCTTGCTTTTCCAAGTGCCTCTCTCCACTGTAGAATCTCTCACCATTTCAGTGGTTGTATTTATATTAGCAGATTCTCCAAACTTAACATCCTTCAAGGCCCAAGGAGTCATGCAGTAATCTTCACCCACGTTATACTGAGCAATGTAAAATGCAAGAGCAGCCCGGAACCTTCTAATGCAGAACACACCCACTGCCTTGCAGCTACACTAGGCCTTGCTGGCACTGGTGTTTTGCTGTTCATTGTTTCGAGACACTGCTTTAAGTGCTTGTTCCTACTGTGATGTTCCCAAGTGCATTCGTTGAACATACTAATATTAGACCATCACCTCCTGTCTTTCTAAAGTGGATTTATCAACTATAAAATGTACACAGTTCTAGCTGCCCTTTAAAAAATAAAAGGCCACTGAGTTTAGTAAACTGTAGCATGGCATCATTTATTAAAACTAATTTCAGAAGGAACAACATATCAGAGTTAATGCAAAATGACAGTTATTAAATATACAGTTCAGCGGAGTTCTAAATAAACAAATCCATGGGGGTCTTCTGAATACCTGGTTGTTCTTCTGAATAACAATTTAACTACATCGAGCAGTCTACTGTTTCTTCTTTTCTAGCCACTGCAGAGCACCAACTTGCATAGATCTCACTCTGGCTCTTAAAGTATCAATTCTCCCCCTCCAGCCCTCACACGAAACCATGGAGCAAAGTAGCCTGTGGTAATAAAGAGAAAAAAAAATGAGTGTTTGTAGATTAAATAGCAAAGCTCCCTCTGCTGGGAAGTCTGTCTGTCACTCAGCTCTTCCAGAGTATCTGAGCCTCTGTTGGCTCCTTCAGTTTACTTACTGACTGTTTTTCACAGAATTAGCCCTTAGCATTTTCAAGGGCCTCCTGGGAGATGTGATGCCCAGAAATGCACTATATCAAGAATTCGAGGATTACCATATTTCCCAATGTTTATGATGTCTCTGTTATCTATCATAGAATGTGCCAAATGTTGAGAATAAAGTGGTCAAAACCATGCATATGGGGCAGGAGAGTGCTCATCTAGTGTGCTTAAGGTGGCTCTGATCCCAACGGGGCGAAACACAAGATGGCTGTGGAGCCATCTTTCAGCACCACAGTCTCGTAGGTACAGAACATGTAAACCAAACATTTTAACCAGGAGATCCTGCAATTATTAAAGGAGACAGTAAGTAATACCAGGACAGATCGCTTTATCTACAGGTGCTACAGAGGGCATTCCGGAATGGAATGTTTAGCGGAGAGTGTCTGGAAGAGTGAGCTATGCAGTGACAGGGAGGGGTCTCTGCAAGGGGTGGAGTCAGCAAGTGCAGACATAGACTGAGTGTGGCATGTTCTCAGGACTCAGGGAGGTTGGGATGTCCAGAGCACAGTGAGAAAATGTCTTTAAAATATTATAAACACGTGTAAAGATCCTTAACGAAGGAAACTAAGACAACAATAACAAAAACAATTAGACCCACAATTTTATAAGCATAGCAACAATAATTATGAAAAAATTGTGTGTATGAAGCACATAAATAAGTGTGTGTGTGTGTCTTTTTCTTCCTGGCTAGATGCTAAAAATGGCTCTTAAATTTATAACACTATTAATTAAATCAACATATTTTTCTCTCTTCCTTCTTTTGTTATATTTATTTCTAGTATTAATATTTTAACTTTTTATAGATTTTTTTGGTGAATTTTACATCATGCATCCCAGTCCCACTCAATCCCTGTCTCTTCATATCTGCCCTTTGCTCTTGCAACCTCCCCACAAAGTAAAATGCATACACACACACACACACACACACACACACAAAGCCTAGAAAAACATCTTATTGTAGAAACTGTATTATGTCACCGTATGTGTCACAGTATATCCCTCTGTCTACACATCTTCACTTTCAAATGTTCATTGCATTGAGTCCTTGGTCTGGTTCAAGGTTCTGGCTGCTACCATCAGTACTGGATCCTCACTGTGCCTTCTCCCACTTACCCTGTTGTTGCTTGCACAGGGCAAACTCTGGAGCACTGCTCCATTGAGAACTACCCAATGCCACTATTTACTTATTATTTATTTTTGTGAAGGATTCGAGCTATTTTTAAGGCTGGCCTTGAACTTGAAATTTCTTGCCTTAGTGTCGCAAATATTAGGGATTATAGGTGAACATTGATACACCATCTAAGTCAATTTTTTTTTAAGATTTATTTATTTATATGTAAATACACTGTAGCTGTCTTCAGAGGCACTCCAGGACAGGGCGTCAGATCTCATTACGGATGGTTGTGAGCCACCATGTGGTTGCTGGGATTTGAACTCAGGACCTTTGGAAGAGCAGTCGGTGCTCTTAACCACTGAGCCATTTCTCCAGCCCCTAAGTCAATATTTTTAAGTATGAAAATGAAGTGATCATTCAAAGGAAAATGTTTTTGTTTTTGTTTTTGTTTTTGTTTTTCAAGATAGGGTTTCTCTGTGTAGCCCTGGCTGTCCTGGAACTCACTCTGTAGACCAGGCTGGCCTCGAACTCATAAATCTGCCTGCCTCTGCCTCCCAAGTGCTGGGATTAAAGGTGTGTGCCACCACCGCCTGGCCAAAGGAAAATGTTTTAAATAATTAGTGCAGAGATTAGTCATTTTAATTAAAAAAATTTTTTTTAAAAATAATTTTTGTTACCACCATTGTTGCTTTTCTTCTTTAAAAATAATCTTACTTTTAATAATAGATCCATTATCTTGAAAGACCAATTAACATGTGTTAAGGTACAATATTGATATTCAAAAACTCAATTTAGCAAAAAAACCCATTAGTTTTCACTACTGTATTTACTACTAATTACACTGAGTGTCTATATTTCACAAGATTGCCTGTGATTTTGTGGCTTTGTTGCCAGTTCTGCAGTCTTTGGAGTTCCACACTCTTCTACTACCTTTCTCTTGAGGTGACTGCAAACAACAGAGTGTATGTTGAGGAGTTTTGATTTTCTTGGCATTAATGTAAGTCTCTAAAGCTGCATGGAGTACTTGAAAGAAAAGATGCAGGCTAGAGATGATATCCTGTGCTTTTATTACTTAACTAGCGTCATAAATAAGAAAGCACAACTGGGGCCCGGCAGTGGTGGCGCACGCCTTTAATCCCAGCACTTGGGAGGCAGAGGCAGGCAGATTTCTGAGTTTGAGGCCAGCCTGGTCTACAGAGTGAGTTTCAGGACAGCCAGGGCTACACAGAGAAACCCTGTCTCAAAGGAAAAAAACAAAACAAAAACAAAAAAGAAAGCAAGAAAGAAAGCACAACTGCCAACAGTTTCTTTCCCCCTTCCTCCCTAAATCAAGAGGTGACTAGAGTCTTAATGAGTTGAAGTCCAAAAACAATACAGTTTATATGTGTAATACTAACTCACTAACTTCGTGGAGCTTCCACCTGAATCTCCTGGAATTCAGCTTCATAAATAATTCCTACCCAGAGAAGGGCAGGTGAATGCTGTGACAAGTCATGGACTGTCCCTGCTGGGCTCCCAAACAATGGTCAGCCTCAAGAAGCAGCCATATGAATGTAGCTCAAGTGCCTCACTTTGCAAGAATAGAAGCAACAGGAATTACCTAGCTGAGCCATTCTACCTGCAGAATATGAAACATAGCTGTAAGCCATAGCTTTATTTCACCAATCATGGAACAGTTGCCATTTAGCAATAAGACCAAGTGTCCTGACCTAGGCAAGACACTTCAGGGACAAACCTTACTGTGGGAGTCAAAAGTATATAAGTGTCCCTTGACCTCTTTCTCAAATGCTAAATCCAGTGCATCAGTACATGCTATTGGTCCAGAAGGTTATCCCGTGACTCCACAAACCAAAAGAGCTTGCGTTTATCCAAAAGAGAGTGGTGGAGCCCAACAACTACTAATGCTCCTCATCCAAGTGACGGCCATTCCCTGGACTGTTTAGACTTTCTCTCCATATTGCATCACCTGCCTTTGCTCCTGATTATAGTTTGATCTGAAATGTCCTGTGTTGCAGGGTATTTGATCACACTGTGAACCCCAAGATTGTGTTATTTACTGAAATACTTGTTTCTACTTGTGGTGTGTCTCAGCCTTAGCACATACCTTTAATACCTTTGGCTTCAAGGCACACGTGCCCTGAGTACATACTTTTAAGTTTAAACAATGAAGGTAAAGTCAATTTGTAGAAGGAAGCAGCCCTGTTTGAAAGTGATGTCTAATTGAGTGGCAGGCAAAGTGACAAATCTGAGAAAGATTTGACAGAATAGGGTTTGCCCAACTGTCATTAGAAGAGAGAAGAGAAGGAAGCTACTTGAGGGGCAGTGCAGAGAGAAAAAGGAGACAGTTTTACCCAGAGAGTTATAGAGAGACTGATTAAAAAGAGAACAAGCTAGACACAGGTGAAGACAGAATGAGTCAGAGAGGGAGAAGCAGCCAGATGATTAGAACAGATTGCCAAAGTTAGTATGAATTGCTGATTCGGGAGAGGCCAAGAGAGAAGGAGCTAGATTGAATCCGTTGGAGCCAGGGCGGCTGACCTGAACCAGCCAGCCAGAGCTTGGAAAGAACTAGAAAGGGTGAGTGTATGCAGCAGTAAGTCTCAGAGGCTGAAAACATTCTAGGCCTAGGTTAGATTATACTGAGACTAGAAGCTTCCAGGACAAGGCCTGGGTTGGTAGACAGAGGCAGTAAGACTACGATTACTTTAGGAAAGTAAAAGTTACCTTTACAGTCCTGCAAAGGCTTGTTGGTCAGTTGGCAGGATTTAGGAGAAACACTTGGTCTTGAGGACGTAGCCAGTGGGTTAATCCCCTTCTAGATTATTGGACTGTGAAGGAAAACTAAAGACCTGTTGGAGCCACTCTGAGGATATGCCCTGGACATCTGGCCCTTTCCACAAGCTTTCTTGCTTCTTGTCCTCATGAGGTGAGAACTGTGCTTCACTGTATCCTCTGGACCACAAGCCCCAAAACAATGGAGCTAGACTAACGAAACCTGAACCCACAGCTTGCCAAACAACCTTTTCTTCTTTACATTGTTCTTCTCAGGTATTTGGCCCATCAAAAGTATCTGACACTATCTGTGTTAGTTGAGGCCAGCCTGGTCTACATAGTGAGTTCAAAGACAGCCAGAGCTACATAGTGAGACCCTGTCTGAAAAACAAACAAACCAGACAGAAGGGAGAAGATCATTTATTTAATGTGTCTAAGACAAATTGCAAACATGCTAAGTGCTCTGAATAATAAGTACTTTAACATACAAATATGCTCACCGAATCCTCAAAACAGACATTATTGGAATTTGAAAAAGCAAATAACACTTTTTTTATACACTTTAGTGCACATTTGACCAAGTGTATGGGTCTCTCTGTATGTACTCTGTTCTCCACTGGACACTAAGTATCCTCAAATTCGAATCAGCTATCTCACAAACCCTGTGAGAATGTTTTAGGGCTCAGTTCCACAAGTCTGTACCTCCACTATGGACCTCAGTCACGCGTCCCAAATTGTCAACTGTGTCTGATTGACCAGCTAAAAATCAGCCCCTGTGATCTCCTTTTTGAGTTGAATCACTGGCTAGAGCAGCCTTTAGAACATAGGAGTACACTTAGTTACCATCAGTTTGTTACAGAATGAATCACAGTGTACAGTGGGCTTTGTTTTGTTTTGTTTTGTATGTTTTGAGACAGGGTTTCTTTGTATAGCCCTGGCTGTCCTGGAACTCACTCTGTAGACCAGGGATCATAGGCGTGCCACCACTGCCCGGCCTACACTGGCCTTAATGTCACCTGTACTTGGAAGGCTGAAGCACAAACTCTGTAAGTTAGAGGCCAGTCTGCTACAGGATAAGACCTTTTTTTTTTTTTTTTTTTTTTTTTTTTTTTTTTTTTAAGGAAATAGAGAAACTAAATGTATGGTCTTAGGGTATGGTCTAGAGCGTTCTGGGCACTGAAGCCTCTATGTTGCCTCCAGCATGGGAGATGGTCCCTAACCTAACCTCAATTGCCTCTAATTTTCATACTTTTTTTTTTCTTCTTTTCTCATGATATAGGCAATTTCAACAGTTAACTATGCTCTTCTCCCTTTTCCAGAGGATAGAAGTGGGGCAAATCTTTGAAAACAATTGTGTTTGCGTGGTGTGCATTGGTGTATGTGCCGGTATGTTACACGAAAGACAAAGAAGACAGTCAGGTATCTGTCACTCTCAGCTTGTTTGCAGCTTTTCAGCGAGGCTGGTGGCCAGGAGCTCCTAGCACCTCCTGTCCCCATCTGATTCCACATCACTGGGGTCACAGGCAAAGATGTTGAAATACCTAGCTTTTCACGTGGGAATTGGAATTCCTACCCTGCTACTGGCAGGTAAGTACACTTAACCTACTGGTTCACCTTCCAACTTTCTCCAACTCCTAGTCTTCTAATTGTAGCTTGAACTTCCTGGTGACTATCTTCCATAAAGGTTCCTATCAAGAGTTACTTCAGTAGATTAAGAGATGTGCCTATCACCCAGGAAATTCCAAAGGGCTAGCAGCTCTGTGGCAGGAACCTGAGACGAGAACCAGATAGCAGAAGGAAACATGTATTTTATTACTTGGTACCTAGGTCAGGAGCTCTGTGCCAGTCAGCAATGGAAGAAAAACAAGCACACTTTTAAATTATGTGATAATTTACAAAGTGATAAATCATAAAGGGAGAGCTATATGGTGGAGGGAGGGGATGAAGAAGGAGTAGGGGAAGGAACTTCCTCTGTACAGTGGACAGCAGAGGTGAAGGGCAGGGACATGCCATAGAGGACAGGAATGTTATAAAACAAAATAATACAAATAACATTTTACTATTATCTCCGTTTTACAGGCAAGGAAACTGGGCTAGTAGGTTTTAATAAGTAACGTAGTTTTATGCTCCTCTCCCCTTTCCAAAGTGGGGCTAATCTTTTTATTTTGTAAATAACCAGGTCACTGAGCAGGTAACTGGTATTGAAGCCAAAGATCTATTTGCCTGAAGGCTGGCAATGGTAGCCACGGTGTTTTTGGGGGGTCTACACTGGGACACAGCATGGGTACAGTGGCCCACTGCAAATAGGGCCATCCCCCAATTTTTGATTTTCCAACTTACTGACATACATTTGGTCACTGGATGTGATGATTCATAATAAGAAATACATATCTGGTCTTTTCTCTATTTCCTGACATCTCCTCAAGTACAGAGAGCCTTTGTTCATTAATGAGGAAGGGCTATCAGATTGCCTGAAAAAGGGGGCTGCCTACCAGTAGCTGATCTAGAGGATCAAACTTTCAGCTTAACCTCTGGGGAAAGGCCAATAGTTCAATAAATAAGGATACATACACAATGAAGTACCATTCAAACAGGAAAGGTTCAGAGAGCTTCTGGGTTGGTGAACATATTCAGGAACAGGAACAGGGGCACCAGCCAGCTCTGAGGACAGGAGACTCCTGCTGTGGATCCTTACAGACCTCATGCTGTGTGTTTTCTCTTGGCTGTTCTACTACTTCCTGGTTGTTAGCTCGTGTTTTTTTTTTTTTTTTTTTTTTTTTTTTTTTTTCTTTTTTCTTTTTTTTGAGACAGGATCTCATTATGTAGTCCCTGGAACTCACTATGTAGAGCAGGCAGGCTGTCTGCTCTGTCTTCCAAGTGGTAGAATTAAGGGCCACCAGGCATGCCACCAAACCCAGCCCCTCTCCTTTCTAACAATCCTGAGAAGGTAAGCAGGTGTTTCCTGAGGCTCTGTGGCTCTGTGAATGGTTCTACTAACTGACCAAATCCGGGTGGAGCCTGGAGGGGACCTTCAGGTTATGGCCCTTTGGTGACAGTCCAGGCACAACCTGGAACATTCAATTAACAGTCTTGTGAGACTGGGCACTCCCTGGTGGAGCTGATGCTAACTGTGCCAGTTAGGACTTGAACTGAACACCAGCTGAAATATTGCGGTGAGTGGTAGTAACCCACCCTCATTTGGTAGTCTGAAGTGTCATTGGAATCATGGAGAAAGTCACTCTGTGGAATGTCCCCACCCTTCACCTTTGTGCAAAGAGAGTTCCTCTCTCCCACTCCTTTATTCCCCTCCCTCTACGGCCTATCTCTCTCTTCCACATAGGACTAGTTGTGGCTGTTGCTGAAGATAACCATCTCAGGTGCTGCATGGTACCCCAGCCTTCCTGGAAATCTTGTTTGTTTATGTGAAGGATCCCTTTATCCAGCCTGTGGTTTGCTCTCAAGAAGCAAGGCACAGTGCAGCCAACCCCTCTCTCTATCAGGTCTGTCTTTCCTACCATCCCTTCCTCCCGAATCCAGCCTCTAGATTGCTCTGTTTGAATTAGAGTAACACATTAGTTTCAAAAAGCCAAGTTACCACTGAGCCCTCTCCATGGGAACTGCCTCTTTAGAACATTTTAAAGTGAAAATTCCTACTTAATCAAATGACTCAAAACCAACAGTGAAAAGTATGCTTTGATATACGTCAGGATAAAGTGACATCAGTTTCCCGTTTCACTCTTTACTGTACTTATGCAAATCACTCTCTAGTGGACACTAAGCTGTTTCCTAGGGTCAGAAAGCATGAGTCATTTCAGTTCTTAGTGGTGCATTTTGTAAAATCCTGTCCTCTCAAAACCACTCAGGCTCTGAGCCATTTGCTCTGAGTTCTCTCTGGCTGCAGCATCCTAAAACGCGTGTGCTGGTGCTGTCGTGGGTGTTCCTATCCTGGCCACGCGCCGCTCTTCACATTCTCTTTCCACAGCTGTCCATTTACCAGCAATGTTTAAGTCTTCAGACTTGCCTTCTGCTACTTTAGGCTAGCCTTTAGAATGTTGATCTAATTTTTTTAATAAAGGAATTTGTCATTTATTTTGGGTAATGTATTTATCTATTTGTGTGTGTTGTACATACATGTTTGAGTGTATGTGTGTGTGTTTGTGTGTGTGCACCCATGCACATGAGTAAGTACATACAGTGTGTCTTCCCCATTTACTCCCCATTTATTTTTGAGCTAAGGGCTTTCCCTGAACCTGGAACTCACAAATGAGGCTAGGATCCACCTGTTCCTACCTCTCAGCAGATTCAAACTGCTGTGTCTGATGTTCATGTAGATGCTGGAGATCCAAGCTTAAGTTTCCATACTCTCAATGAGAGCACTTCACTCACTGAGCCATCTCTCCAGCTCCTAGATTTTATTTCTGAAAAGTAAACACTTAACTAATTAAAATAATTGTTAGGTCTACCTTAGAGCTCCTGATTGAATAGGTTTGTGGTAAGTCCAAGGTGGTATTTCTAACTGTTCATTTAGAGTCAATGCTGCTGGTTTGAGGTACAGACAGAACCACTGATCAAATGTCAGAGCTCCAAAAGGCCTGGAGGAATGTTTCTGCTTCACTTACAGCTCTGCTGTCACCCCACTCAGAGTGCCTGAACCTGAAGATCACCCATAAGAAGCAGCTGGCTGCCTCTTTTAATGATAGCACGATAGCAGCTACAGATAAAACAAACAAACAAACAAACAAACAAACGAAAAAAAAAACCGCTTTCTTTTCTTTTCCTTCCCTCTAGGTTGCTCTGCTCAAATAACCAAAAGAGAAATGTGATTGCCACTGCCCAGACATCCCTGAGCATCTGTACCAACTCTGCTTTAATCAGATCAAGCCTAGGGTATAGAGTCCACTAGTCCAAATATGGCATCACAAGGGAGCATCAAGGAGGCCACAGTTCTCAGGAAGAGAGGTTGTGGGCCTGGCTGTGAGACCAGAGTACTCACTATATCACTAAGGCTGCAGAGACAACTGCACTAGAGCAAAGTGAAAGTGGTCAAGTACATGTGTGATAAGTAACAAAGCCAAGCCTGGAAGTAGCAAGTAAGATGATGATTTTCCCTCCCCTGGCCAATGGTGCTGTGGAATCACTAGCATGAGCCGATTGTTATATGTTTAGCACGTTTTTGAGCAGGTTACATTAGTTGTTGGAAGTTCTCCATTGTCAGAATACTTATTTACATTAGGGAAACTGGCTACCTGTGTAAATTGTGATTTTCTTTTTCTTTTCTTTCTTTTCAAAGACCCAGAATGTAGGCATGGCCTGCTGGATTGCATGTGGAAAGAATTGCTGGGCATCATAAATCCCATATTTCAAGTGAGAGGTTACCCCAGTTTGCATCTTCCAGTACTAGCAACCTCAACTATACTATTGACAGGTTGTGTTGGGGTTACCAGTTACAGCCCAAGCTGTATATCAAGCTGAGGTGGCCCTTTCTTGTGGACACACTTTCACAAAGTAAGTCCATTACTTTTTTACCTAATCTTTCCCCCATATCCAAATGACAGACAGAAAATCTTCATTACAACAAGGATTGGCACGCCTAAGCCAGCATGCTACCCAAGCGACCAGGGGGAAAGGTCTTTAGGAATTAATATTAAAAAAAAAAAAAAAAGTTTCTCTTTAGAATGTGACTTTCTGGGCAGTTTTTCAACAAAAAAAATTCATGTGCAAATTACCCGAGACATATTTCTCCAGAGTCTTGTGGTTTGGCTTGGATGTCAACTGCTTCATTCCCATCAGGGACAGTGGCTAGGAGAAAAAGCAACTTCTGTGACTGTAAGCGATTCCCAGCTGGCCATTGCCGCCTGTCATAGGGCCTGTTGACGCACCTTCACTGTCACGCTGGCACTTCTCCACCCATCCTCTTGTCCCACGTTTCTTAAGACATACAAACTGAATGTTCTCCTACTAGCCACAAGTCAGCCCTGGGAATTGGAACTGGTGGGTGGGGGAAGGTGAAGTGTTTCCATCCAATGGTGCTTTCTGAGCCAGAGAGCCTAAAATAACACAAAGCTATGGCCAGCCTTTCTAGAGGGATCTGGGGTCAGTGATTACTGTGGCCACTGCATAATTTCCTGGAATGTGGTGTTTTACTGAGGAGTCTAGGCATCCTTTCCTCACAATAGACCCAGGGTGATAGCTGCTTTTATCTGGGATCTTGAGAAGTGAGGATGCACACAAATGAAGGCCTAGCTCTTCCATCTATGGAGATGAAGGCATTGATGACTTTTGATAAGGTGTCTTCTTTCGTTCTCTTTTTTCTTTTCCTCCATCCTCAGTCCTATGCCATAGTCATGGAACTTGCACTAATATACTGATCTAGGTGCTTTGAGAAGCACAAGGGTCTGCGCTGAGATAGAGAGCGCTGAGATAGGGAGGTAGCTTCCTCCCTCTCAAAGATAACCTGTCTTCATCTTTTGCTGTTTCCTCAACAATACACGTTGCTCACAGGAAGCTCATAATCATGTTAGCCACATGGATTGCTGCCAGTAGTGGTGAATAAAGCATGCTTCCTGCTTCTATTGAGTTCTGGGAAAGGCAGACACTTGGGAAAAGAAAGGAAGCCTGGAAAATTTCTTTCTTAGAATGGTAGCTACAACAGACTAAGATTAGGTCTGGTTTTATTGCACCTGAAAGTGCTTTCAATAAAGTAGTGCATTATGTAGTGCAGGCTATATGAATACATTAGAGTCCTACAATGTGGTCAGGGCAAGTTTTTAGGTCCATCTGTGTCTTCTGTACCAGGAATTCCCTGGAGAAGAGATTCTTACTAGTAAAGGAACAATAGAAGAAAAACAGCCAACTTAGCAGCTTTCCTAAGCAGCTCAGGGAACAGGGAAAGGCAGAACCAGGTACAAAAATGTGAATTCCACCTGACTTCTTGAGTTCTTGCCCCAGCTGTCAGCCAAAGGCTAGAAACACAATTGTGTACATGACTTCTTCATACTTTAATGTCCTCTTCTCTAACATGGGTACCACAATATTCTCTCTGTGCACTTTTTTGGGATGATAGGAATTTTCTTTTTTATGATAAGGTCTTGAGAATTCACTGTGTTTTTGCTGTTGTTATTTTTGAGACAGGGTCTCACTATGTAGCTCTGGTTGTCCTGAAATCTGCTTTGTAGACCAGACTGTCCTCAAACTCACAGAGATCCACCTGACTGTTCCTCCCAAGTTCTGGCATTAAAGGTGCGTACCACCACTGCCTAACCTAGAACTTACTATGTAGTCTAGGCTGGTCTCAAACTCTTAACAATTCTCCTGCTTCCTTTTCTCAAGTACTATACTTATTAAATATAGTATTAGATGTGAAAAGATGTTATAAGCATCAGACTACATTAAATATGATAATGCTTTGTACTTGTTTCTCTTAAGATGATCTAACTCTAGATTACATTTGATTTAACATGTAGTTCAATGGGTCTTAGAGTATGATCTTTTAGGAGGAAGGGGACAACTTTTCTTGGCATTTATATCACCAACATTTAGAACAGTGCCTGATAAAGTTTTTTTAAACACTCCAGACAATTACTACTAGATGCTTAGGTGGAAGAAATGTAAGTATGATTGCCCTGGGGAAGCTTCGAGCATCGCTAGAGCTACCTCTTGGATGACTTATGAACTCACCTTCTGAGGAGTTCTTCCACCTCTAGTTCAGTTCCCACTACATTACTACACCTGGCAAGCAGGTCACTGTGTGGCACTGCAGCAGAAAGTCACTGGTGTCTAGTGCTGTAGCATAAGGAGCCGAATAAAGTCCTGTCACACTCACTTCTCAAGAGAGTACTTCCTACTTTTCTTTTGTAAACTCTATTTCAATTATGTTGAATGCCAACCACAGACCATCCACTGGCAACCTATAGGTACTGAAGTGGAGTCATAGGAAAAGTATTATGAGGTCCTAAGACCTGTGGGGCCACTAAGGCAGTCTCCACCCCAGGCTATGTGTCCATTGTTGGGCAATCCTTTCCTGCTCACACCTAGATGCACATTTTGCCAGAAACTCTAAGTGATCTGAGGCATTCCCTGGATGTAATATGCTCATCGTCATAAGCTAATCCATCCATGTAATAAAGCAGTGTGTGTGCACACGCATGTGTGAACATGAGTGTGTGCGTGTATGCATGAGCATGAGAGTGTGTATGTGTGTGTGGTGGCACTTATCTGTCTTGTGCTTCAATTACTAATGTGAAAGTTGTTCTTTAATGTGAAAAAATGAAGTCTTCAAAAAGGGATCTTGCATAGACTGTAGTGTTTGAGGATACTCACAGTGGTAAGTGAGTGGAGAAGAGGGAGGGGAAGAGAAAGTGAGTGTGAAAGTGAGATAGTGATGAATGGCATGCCACAAAATGCAACAAAGAGGAGAAACAGATGAAGTAATGGTGTGGTCTCTGATGAGTCACGAAAAGAACTCTGAGGAAAGGCCAGTAGATGTGTCAGGAAAGATGAGTCAGGAGGAGAGCTGAGTGAGATAGACAGCCTAAGAAGACGAGCCCTCAGTGGCTAGACATCGTAGTTTTTCACTGCGGTAACAAATTACCTGAGTTAACCAACTTAAAGAGACAAAGGTTTATTTTGGCTCATAATGTCAGTGGTTTTGGTGCATGATCACATAGTTCCATTATCTCTGGGCCATGGTGAAGCAATGGAGTAAAGCTGTGTGGGCCATGGAAGCTAGGAAACAAGAGGAGGGAACTAGGGATAAGATAAACTCTTCCTGAGTAAGTGCCCAGTGACCTAGTCTGTCCATCTCCTAAAGTTTCCACTACCTGCTGGTAATTCCACCAAAGTCTGAACTGATCAGTTGATCACTCTATTAATAAGGTTAGAGTTTTCATGATCTGATGTCTTCAAAAAACTTACCTCTACTTAAACACAAAACATTTGGCAAACACTTCAGATCTAAAATATAGAATCAAGTTTAATTTTGGGTAACTACTTCATTAGAGTTAAAGGAGAAAATAGCCATTTAAATAATGTCTTGGAAATATAAGAACAAGCATTTGATAAACCACAGAAGATAATAGGTTGAAATCAGAGAGCAGAAAGCCCAAATGGGTACGTGGTGTAGCCTTCACTATAGAGGGCAGAGCAGGAAAGTGGTATGGGTAAGGAAATGCCACAGTGTGGTGATCTGGGACTGAGGATAGTTGTGATGGCTCTACAGACAGAGGACTTGGAAGCACTGAGAAAACCGACTGTGGTGGCCAAAGCTGGTGAAGTAGACATGAACAACTCCAGAGTAGGGGGAAGTTTGTAACCACTTCAGAGGTGGAGGCTGCTTCACTGACAGGTAAAGGCAGTGGCCAGAGACTCAGGAAAGAAAAGGAGAAAGATGTAGGGCGATGGAGGATGGCAGATAGTCTGCATGGAGAAGAAACACTAAAGGTATGGAAGAGGTCATGAGAGTAAGGTATAGTACTATTGAAGATTACAGTGTGGACAGATCAGATGGAGTCCAAAAAGAAGAAACCTGTTTCCTGATGGCATAGAGATGGTTGTGAGGAGTAGGAAATCATGCCCAACACCCTTATCTGCTGAGAAGAAAGGAGGCCTGGGAGAGGTAGGTCTGGACCACATCATTGAGAAAGACTAATGGTGCATTACTTGTGAATTTTTGTTTAATTTCTTAAAAATATATTTAATTTTTTAAAATGTCATATATTCAATGATTTAAATATCAAAAGAATACTAAAGAGGGATAGAGTCAAAGTTTTCCCTTCCGTTCTCTCTGTCAGTCCAGCTCTAACTCTCCAATGATAGGGGAGTGTCCACCACTTTAAGTTTCTCATGACACATTCAAAGAGTTCAAGTTGTGTAGACATAAGTAATCATGCACATGTGCATGCTCCTTCAGTTTACATGGGCGTGGGGGTTGGGAGTGGGGAGCTATGATTGCTGAGTCTTTTATACAACTTGAGGGGCTTCTTTTTCATAACAACAAAATTGGAGTTGGAATGGAGATGGCTCAGTGGTTAAGAGCACTGGCTACTCTTCCAGAAGTCCTGACTTCAATTCCCAGCAACCACATGGTGGCTCACAACCATCTGCAAATCCAGTGCCAGGGAGTCTAACTGGACTTTATGGGTACCAGGAATACAAAAGTGCACAAACACACATAAAAGTGCACAAGTATACACTCAAACATAAAAATTAAAAATAATAATAAATAAAAAATAAGACAATAGCAACAAAATGGGAACTGTCACCCCAGGGCTGTTTACTAGGGAAGAACCCACAGGTTGGGTAGTTTATTCATACGTAGTTTATTCCTGATCATACATAAGTATGTATGTATTGTTAAAATTCCTTCCCAGGGGGTGACTAAAGTTCTCTTCTAAGATTCTACCAAAGTTCACTCTGGGGACCTGTTAAGTTTATTGGACTTCCTTACAGAACTTAGTTGAGGAGTTACTCACAGGGGTGTGGGAACTCCTCCTCAAATCAGCTGTACCCAAAGATCCTTACCCAGCAGCAATGGGGGCAGGTAGATAAAGCTCACCTGTTCTAGTTTTCACTGGCCCTCTAGACACATTCCCCTTGTATAGACTCCAGTCCCTCCTCCAGAACCCATGATGAAGACATAGTTACTGATGAGAGGTTTCAGTTAACGGAGCTTGGCAAGTGTTTTCTGTAGAGATCCAGATGGTGAGCTCGGTGTTGCCTACCATATGGATCCTCTCAACTCAGTGATGACATGGTGTTGTGGAAGCAGGCAAGGAAATATGAAACAGAGAGAACATGATTGTGTTCCAAGAAAACTTTCAAAAATAGAGACTAGATTTGAATTTTACACTTTTTTAAAAGTACTGTAAGATAGGCCCTGGCACGGGGCCTTTAATTCCAGAACTCAGGAGGGAGAGGCCTCTGTCAATTCGAGACCAGCTAGCGGGGTTTATAATGTGATTCTAGCACAGCTGGGGCTATTACACAGAGAAACCTTGTCTCAAAAAAACAAAAAAGTACTACAATTTAAGGTCTTGAGGAACAGGCTTCTGAGGCCCCACCTTTTCCTGGCTTCTGCAGAGGGAGAGACCCTTATCTAGTGACGATCACCACCCCTGCTCATGAAGCAGCTCTGCTCAGATGTAGTGCCCTTAACCCCATAAGACTGACATATCACTTAGTTGCTTGTGATTCTTTGTGTGTGATTGAGGCTAAGAAACATTTCAAAAAATGTTCATCATCCTTTTCAATTAGGAAAATGCAGGTTAAATCAACTTTGAGAGTTCATCTTTCTCCATTCTAAATGGCAAAGATTAGGATAGTCAACAACAAATTCTGGAGGGAATGCAGGGGAAAAGAAACCTTTATTCACTGTTGGGATGGAAAAGTGGTGCAGCCACTATGGGAAGTAGTGTGGAGAACTCTCAAAAAGCTAATGACATGGTCCAGCTGTGCCATTCCTTGGCATATTTCTAAAGGACTTGACATCCTACTCCATAGAAACTCACTGCCACTCTTTTTACAGTAGCTATGAAATGGTAATGATCTAGATGTCTTTCAGTTGACAAGTGGATAATGAAAACGTGGTACATATATATTGTACTATTCAGCTGTAAACCAAAACCAAAACAAACCATGAACTTTTCAGGTCCATGTATGGAACTGGAAACGATTATACTGAGTGAGGTAACCCAGACCCAGAAAAGCACACTTTTCCCGTGTGAGGCTCCTAAGTCCAAATCTTCAGATGTGAGCGCCTAGCCTGGAGTAACCAGGAAAGCCTTTTGTTTTTAAAGTCACTTGTAGTTCTTTTTGTCAGCCATCAGTTCAGATCCTGTAATGCACTTCATTTTAAGCATCAGATTTCTTATAGTTAAACCTGTTTTTCTTCTTTAAAAACAGAAATAGCTTGATTTTATTTTCTGAGTACAACCAATGTAATTGATTAATCCATCAATTACTCTATACTGGTACAATATACTGATACAAATTGTTCAAGTAAATGTAGAGAAAAAAGTATATTTATACTCCTACTCCCACTCTTTCCATATGTGTGCCTACTTTTACCAGGCCATTTCTCAGACACTTTTACAAAGCACGATTCACCCAACAGATATGTGTGCTGGAAGCACATGCCAAATACTGCTTTGTAACTTTTTATCTCCCCTTGATGGTGGACCATGGGCATTTTCTCCTTAGCCTGTCTGTGCAGACAGAACACAACAAGCAATGATGCAGTTTCTCTCAATTAGGCAAGACATCTCAGGAAGGGGCCTGGGTTATAAGGAAATGAAAGTCATGAGACGAAGATCCACAGCAGAGATGCTTCAGATTGGGTGAATGGAGAAGAGCTGGTTAAGGAAACACACAAACTGAGGCCTGATGGACAGGAAGCAATGAGTCAGACCACGGTCTGGAGAGAATTCCAGACTGAAGAAGGTCAAGTCAACCCGGACAGGCTATGAAAACAGTTTTATTTTATTTAGAAAGCAATAGGAAGTCGACAGAGAATAGACTTTACTTGACTTGTCTTTTGAAGAAAATTATTTTAGTTGATACCTGCTGGATAAAACCAGGGAGCCTGTTGTATAAATTGATGAAATAGTATAAAAGGAGGGTTTTTTAAAAATTGAACATGGCCAATAGACTGGACCTGGACATGAGAGAAACAGGAGCAGAAGGAAAGAGAGAGGGACAGAAAGAGCATAAGTGAGAGACATAGAGAGCAGAGGAGACACAGAGAGACAGAGAGCATAATCAAAATAGCAGGTTTATAAGGAAAATGAGTAGCTGGGGGAGGGAAGCCCATGAGCTGGGGAAGCTCAGGGTAGGGGGGGGCACAGAGGGGCTGGGATGCTAGCATAGACTTTGAAAATGTAACAGTATTTGTGATACTGAGGGAGCATGTGTTTTGTTATGCTAATAGGCACCACAGATAACCCTTTGTCTCTCTGCCTTTTGGTTTTGGGAGAAATGGAGATTATTTTAGACCTGTTACCCAGTTGAACTTCAGAAAAGTAATTACTAAAAAGCAAACTTTTGATAACTTTGGTCTCAAGGTTTAAACAGGATCCCTCTTCATCTGGTGCTCGGAATCTCTTGTTGGGGGAAATTGTACCATTTCACAGTTCAGTTTGGTCACTTGGCATCTGTGTTGGTGTGCCTATTACACTTGAGCCTAGTCTGATGAAATATTCTTCAATGAATTTTATTTATTATAATAAGTAATGTAGGCAATAAGAATATTTAATAAAATTTTACATATTGAAAACTATGCATCTCTAAGCAGAAGAGATACTACTTGGAGGGAGGAAGAAGGCAGCAGGGTGTCACAAGGCAGCGAGGAGTAGCAAACTTCTCTCGTTATTCCCTATAACAGGGGAGGGTGAGAATGATCTGAGTAAGGCACAATAAATTGTTATAAAAATATACTTTAATGAAACCTATTATTTTGTATTTTAACAAAAAATATTAATGAAAAAAGGAGCAAGACTAGACAAAAGTTTAGAGATTCAGTGAGCTGCCTTCTAACCCCCACAGTAGACTTTTAGACTGTTTGGTTAACTTGGCATATTTAAGGTGCCCTAGTCATTGAGAATAACAGTAGAAGTAGGAAGAATAGTTTGGTTTTGTTTGTTTGTTTGTTTTGTTTTTTGAGACAAGGTTTCTCTGTGTAGCCCTGGCTGTCCTGGAATTCACTCTGTAGACCAGGCTGGCCTCGAACTCAGAAATCTGCCTGCCTCTGCCTCCCGAGTGCTGGGATTAAAGGTGTGCACCACCACCTCCCTGCAGGAAGA
The DNA here is from genome assembly GCA_019843815.1 of Montemys delectorum. Classification (NCBI taxonomy): domain Eukaryota; kingdom Metazoa; phylum Chordata; class Mammalia; order Rodentia; family Muridae; genus Montemys; species Montemys delectorum. The sequence goes on along the minus strand of JADRCD010196851.1, from coordinate 13,863 downwards.
ATGTTTATTTAACACCCATTAACTGTCAACTGCTCCCTCTCTCTCTCTCTCTCTCTCTCTCTCTCTCTCTCTCTCTCTCTCTCTCTCTCTCTTTATATATATATATATATATATATATATATATATATATATATATATATGTATGTATATTCATATGTGTGTGTATATGTAACTAATACACATATATATTTAACAACAGTATGTGCTATGGATCCATACTTATTCCTGCTTTACTGGTTAAAAACTTGTTGGAGGACATAGAACAAATGGATGGATACAAATCTGCCATTTATCTGAACCCTAAGTGTGGAAATTTTGCAACATAGTAGTTTTCTTTACATGGCTCTATAGAGTGTGAACATCTGCTTGCTTAATAAATACTTCTAGCAAATTTCTTTGTTGTTCTCTTTTCTCTGTCCCAGTTCTCAATCTCAGAAATCTCTCCTACTCCTTTGTGTATTTACTCTATTCCACTGACTTTAAGTAGGGATGCCAATGCAGAGAAGTAAATACCCTAGAATGCTTCTGTTGTAGAACAAAACTGTGCCCACATACTGAGTCTGTTGCTAGGTGTGGGTGCTCAATTGATCTCTAGAAAAAGATATCCCTTCTGTTGGGACAGCTTAAAGGACTGTTTGGCTGAGATAAGACAGACTAATTTGAAGTGAGAAAAGGAGAGGAGCGTCATCCTAATGAATCTACTTCAGTAGAAAAACACTGATTCATTCCTTGGGAAAAGCTCTGTTCCTTTGCTGTTAATACATTTTCCTTGTCCTCTAGATCTGGCACCTGGGCCTTTGAGAAGAGCAAAGATGGTCTTGATGTTAAGAGTGAAACAACAGGTGCCAACAACTAACCCAGACCCAGAAGAAGAGAGGAGGACCTCCTTGGGAAGACCCAGGCAAACAAAGCTTTCCTGCTTTGTAGTTTATCTTTGTCAGAAGCTGATTAACCTATACAGCTTTGGGGAGGGACACTTGGAGCAGATCCAGCAGAAAGAGCCTTCAGGAACTGTTATGAGGTAGTAATAAATCTCTCTGGAGTCCTATGGAATATTCTAGAAGTGAATAGATTTCCTGTGGCTATTAAGGATGAAGGTTTAAGTAATTTAATTTGGTTGTTAAACAAAATGTTGGATAATGGTGCAGTGGGGTGCGAGGTTGAAATTACAGTATAGCTGGGAAAATCTCATAGGACAGTGATGGCAGGAAATAAGATACAGCATGAAATGCAACAAGGTCCTGTGGTTGGGTTTCTCCAACTGGAGAAAATTCCCTGCATAATTTCTTATGGAAACAATATGCAAATTAGTATATTACGTATTTGCTTAGAGAAGTTTGATTACCTCATTCTGGCTTCAAGGGAATTGGGGCAGCAAAGGGGAATGTTTGTCAACAGCCCAAGGTTGTTGGATTTCTTCCAGGGGAAACAAAAGGGTAAATTTTCTATCAACCAAATGCCATGGTTTTATTGAGTTTTTCAAAAGCCTGTCTCCCTTCCTTAATGTATATTAAAACTAAAAGCAAGCATGAGATGGTCAAATTACAATCCATAGACAAAATGAAACAGACATGGAAAATTATGTTACTTTCCCCCTTCCTTTTGCCCTTTCTTCCTCTTTCTTGGCCCAACAGAGTGAAGTGAAGGCTTAGATTTCCCTGCAGACAGTTTTTGTTGTCATTTCCAGCCGTTCTCTGAGTCTGGGCTTTGAATATTTCATTTGGGAGTGATAGGGAGCATTTGCCTGAGGCTGGTGAGAAATGAGACACAGCACCAGGCTGTTCCACAGCTGCATCTGTACAAATACAAAGGTACCAGGGCAGCCCAGCATAGACCTTTCCAGACCTGCAAGAAGAGGTGGATGCTGCTGCCTGTGGACACTGCCTAGGAATTAAGACAATCTAATTTCTCTCCAAGAGCAATCTAAAGTTTGGACAAAATCTGCTTTAAATTGGATTGAAAATCTTTTTTGAGTGTTAGCTGACTTCATAAGAATAACCACCTCTCCCTCCCTCTCTCTCAGCAGAAGGCTGTAGACTATGTCTCCTAGAAACAGATGTTTTACCACCTCACTGTGGGATTGTTCATAAAATATAATTGTCTGGTGCTCACAGTTTCTCCAGTAACAACTGGAAAAGGGTGACAGTCAAGATAAACATAGCCCTTCACCTCAGTTTCAATGTGTGCATCAAAAGAGGTAGCATCCCAGATTAACTAGCTGGAGCGTACTCTGGAGAGATTATTCTGGTATTTCTCTATAGAGGCTCTGCCATTGCTCCCCACCATTTTCAAATCCTTGGGATCATCAGTTTCTCCCTTTCTTCCCTCCTCCTCCTCCTCTTCTACCTTTCTTCTTTGTTTTGTGACAGGATCTCACATTGTAGATCACACTGGCTTTGAATTTAGTGTGATCCTCCTGCCTTTGCCTTCCAGATGCTTGAGTCATAGAGTTGTGTCAATTACACCTGTTTCCTTTTCTCTTCCTTCTCCCAGTCTCTTGTTCCTTTCTGTCCTTGCTTCTTTGAGCAGTACCTCTCTTCTAAACATTACCTTCCCCACTTCCTTCCAATCTGAGGTAGTTTTAATGAGAATGGTCCCATAGGGTCATATATTTGAGTACTTGTTCCCAGTTGATGCAACTGTTTGGGAAAAGTTGGTATTGGATTTTTGGAGGAGGTATGTCACAGGGACAGTCTTTGAGATTTCAAAGACTAGTGCCATTTCCAGTGGCAAACATACTCTCTCTGTCTCCTACTTGTGGAATAAAATGTGAGTTTCCAGTCATTCTCACCACCACTACTTTGTTCCACCATCATGAACTCTAATCCTCTGTAAGACCAATTATATTCTTTCTTTTGTAAGTTGCCTTGGTCATGGTGTTTGGTCACAACAGTAAAAAGAAACCAAGGCACCATCTCTGCAATCTCCCATGGAAAGTGCTATCAGTTCACTCATATTGCCCCCAGCCCCACCCCCAATGCTCATTGCTGGTCCTGACCTCTTGAGGATGAGGCTGGTCTTCCTGGTCAAACTTCTCTTGTCAAACTATTTTCTTCTATGCCTAGCTACAAAATTATTTGCCCTTTGACAACAGTCACAATCTAATCCCAATATTGCCCTGCTCCAAAGCCTTTCCCAGTTCATACAAAGGAGAATATAAAGCCCAAGGCCTGATCTTAGGCAACTCTATCCTTCTGTCTTCCTTCAAGACCACACTGCTCCTACCAAAATATTTTTTGACCTACTTTGGGCTGGCTGTTTCCCTAACCTGAGGTCTCCCAATTCCACTCAAATTCTTCCAGCTTTGCTTAACTAAATGTACCAAGCTTATCTCAAGCCTGACCTGCTCTGTGTACCCTTTTCTGATATCTCTACTAAATTTTTTCTGTACTCCTATAGAAAATAACATAACAAGGCACACCAGACATAATAAACTACATTCTGCTGCCTCTGTCTTCCACATTTATGTGTAGCTTAGCACTATATGCTACTGTACCCGTTTATCTAGAAGTTCTCATCTCTAGTATTCAATGAACAAGGGCATTTCTTTTAGTCTTTGCCATTGTTTTACTACTTCCTTCAACCTCCTACTACATTCTATTCCTGATACATCTTAGCCCAGCCCACATAAAGATTGTATAGTATTCTGTATAAACCTAAAGGGAGAATATACCACTCATTTTTTTTATGGATATTTTATTTTTTTGCTCCATGATCTTTTTTTTTTTTTTTTTTTTTTTTAAGATATTTTCTTTATTTACATTTCAAATGTTATCCCCTTTCCTGGTTTCCCCTCTAAAAACCCCTTATCCCCTCCTTTTTCCCCTGCTCACCAACCCACCCAGTCCTGCTTCCTGGCCCTGGCGTTCCCCTATACTGGGGCATAGAGCCTTCACAGAACCAAGGGCCGGTCCTCCCATTGAAGACCAACAAGGCCATCCTCTGCTACATATGGAGTTGGAGCCATGACTCCCTCCATGTGTACTCTTTGGTTGGTGGTTTAGACCCTGGGAGCTCTAGGGTTACTAGTTAGTTCATATTGTTGTTCCTCCTATGGGGCTGCAAACCCCTTTAGCTCCTTGGGTCCTTTCTCTAATTCTTCTATTGGGGACCCTGTTCTCAGTCCGATAGTTGTCTAAGAGCATCCACCTCTGTATTTGTCAGACACTGGTAGAAACCCTCAGGAGACAGCTATATCAGGTTCCTGTCAGCAAGCACTTGTTGGCATCCACAATAGTGTCTGGGTTTGATGACTGTATATGGGATGGATACCCAGGTAGGGCAGTCTCTGGATGGCCTTTCCTTCAGTTTCTGCTCCATACTTTGTCTCTGTAACTCCTTCCATGGGTATTTTGTTCCACCTTCTAAGAAAGACCAAAGTATCCACATTTTGATCTTCCTTCTTCTTGAGCTTCATGTGGTCTGTGAATTGTACCTTAGTTATTGCAAGCTTCTGGGCTAATATCCACTTATCAGTGAGTGTATACCATGTGTGTTCTTTTGTGGTTACCTCACTCAGGATGATATTTTCTAGTTCCATTCATTTGCCTAAGAATTTAATAAATTCATTGTTTTTAATAGCCGTGTAGTACTCCATTGTGTAAATGAACCACATTTTCTGTATCCATTTCTCTGTTGAGGGACATCTGGGTTCTTTATAACCTTTGGTTATTATAAATAAGGCTGCTATGAACATAGTAAGTATGTGTTCTTATTATGTGTTGGGGCATCTTCTGGGTATATACCCTGGAATGGTATTGCTGGGTCCTCAGGTTGTACTATTTCCAATTTTCTGAGGAACTACCAAACTGATTTCCAGAGGGGTTGTACCAGCTTGCAATTCCACCAGCAATGGAGGAGTGTCCCTCTTTCTCCACATCCTCCCCAGCATCTGCTGTCACCTCAGTTTTTGATCTTAGCCATTCTGACTGGTCTGAGGTGGAATCTCAGGGTTGTTTTGATTTGTGTTTCCCTTATGACTAAGGATGTTGAACATTTCTTTAGGTCCTTCTCAGCCATTCAGTATTCCTCAGTTGAGAATTTTGGGTGCCCTTGCATTTGGAGCATAGATGTTCAGAATTGAGAGTTCTTCTTGGTAAATTTTTCCTTTGATGAGTATGAAGTGTCCTTCCTTATCTTTTTTGATGACTTTTGGTTGAAAGTCGATTTTATCCAATATTAGGATGGCTTGTTTCTTGGGACCATTTGCTTGGAAAACTGTTTTCCAGCCCTTTATTCTGAGGTAGTGTTTTCTTTGACACTGAGGTGGGTTTTCTGTATGCAGCAAAATGCTGGGTACTGTTTATGTATCCAATCTCTTAGTCTATGTATTTTTATTGGGAAATTAAGAGATATTAAGGAAAAGTGATTTTTTTGCTTCCTGTTATTTTTGTTGTTAGAGGTGGAATTATGTTTATGTGGCTATCTTCTTTTTGGTTTATTAAAAGAAGATTTTTTTTCTTGGTATTTCTATGGTGTAGTTTCCCTCCTTGTGTTGGAGTTTTCCATTTACTATCCTTTGAAGGGCTGGGTTTGTGGAAAGATATTGTTTAAGTTTGTTTTCTCCATCTATGGTAATTGAGAGCTTTGCTGGGTATGCCTGGGCTGGCATTTGTGTTCTCTTAGGGTCTGAATGACATCTGCCCAGGATCTTCTGGCTTTTGTAGTCTCTGGCAAGAAGTGTGGTATAATTCTGATAGGTCTGCCTTTATATGTTGCTTGAACTTTTTTCCCTTACTGCTTTTAATATTCTTTCTTAGTTTTGTGCATTTGGTGTTTTGATTATTATGTGACGGGAGGAATTTCTTTTCTGGTCCAATCTATTTGGAGTTCTGTAGGCTTCCTGTATGTTCATGGGCATCTCTTTTCTTAGGATAGGGAAGTTTTCTTCTATAATTTTGTTGAAGATATTTATTGGCCCTTTAAGTTGGGAATCTTCACTCTCTTCTATACCTATTATCCTTAGGTTTGGACTTCTCATTGTGTCCTGGATTTTCTGGATGTTTTGGGTTAGGAACTTTTTACATTTTGCATTTTCTTTGACTGTTGTGTCAGTGTTTTCTATGGTATCTTCTGCCCCTGAGATCCTCTCTTTTATCTCTTGTATTCTGTTGGTGATGCTTGCATCTATGACTCCTGGTCTCTTTCCTAGGTTTTTGTATCTCCAATGTTGTCTCCCTTTGTGATTTCTTTATTGTTTCTATTTCCGTTTTTAGATCCTGGATGGTTTTGTTCAATTCCTTCACCTGTTTAATTGTGTTTTCCTGTAATTCTTTAAGGGATTGTTGTGTATCCTCTTTAAGGTCTTCTACATGTTTACCTGTGTTCTCCTGTATTTTTTTAAGGGAGTTATTTATGTCCTTCTCAAATTCCTCTATTATCATCATGAGATATGATTTTAAATCAGGGTCTTGCTTTTCTGGTGTGTTGGGGTAACCAGGGTTCACTGTGATGGGAGAACTGGGTTCTGATGATGCCAAGTAGTCTTGGTTTCTGTTGCTTATGTTCTTGTGCTTGCCTTTTGCCATCTGGTTATCTCTGATGTTGTTAGCTGGTCTTGCTATCTCTGACTGTGCCTTGTCTGTCCTGTAAGCCTGTGTGTCAGTACTCCTGGGAGACTAGTTCTCACCAGGAAGAATTTGGGTATGGAGAGCTGTGTGTTACAGGGTCAGCTCTGGGGTGCAGACAGAGACCAGAAGGATCCTGTCCCCAGCTGATCCTTGGTTCCTGTGTCCTGATGGCTCTGGAAATGTCCCTCTTGGGCCAGGAATTTGAAGACAAGTGGTAGTCTTACCTGTGCTCGCAGGTGTGTTGGGACTCCTGGGAGACCAGTTCTCTCCTGACAGTATTTGTGTATGTAGCTTTGTGGTACAGGATCAGCTTTGGTGCAGACAGAGACCAAAGAGCTCCTGTACCAGGCCACCCCTTGGTTCCTGTGTCCTGAGGGGTCTGAGTGGGTTCACCTGAGCAGCAGAGGTGATCCTACCTGCATTCACACGCCTGTCCACACTCCTGGGAGGCTTGCTCCCTCCCAGTGGGCTATTTGTATATGAACATACCACTCCTTACAGAGGATTTCAAGTCTTTTTTATTATAAAGTTCCTAAAAGGGTGTTATGGTGCTCCAAGGATGACCAAGGCAATGTACTATAGTTCTTACTGCCTCCATCTCCTGTTGGTCTCTTCCAGTCCATAGGAATCAGATGTTAGCCAAATGTGAACAAGGCATTTGAAGTTGACTCTCCTTTGCAAGATACAGCATTTGTCCTTGATTAAATATGTTATTCACACTTCATCATCTATAAGAGTTCTACCAGCCTATGCTCACATGAATGAAGGGCTGGACAACTTACACATTTTCAGAAAAGGTAGCCTTAGAAGTCACTGTTAGGGTGCTGTGTTTTGATATGTTGTAGCAGAAAATGGTTTAAACAGTAGATTCCATGACATCCTCCAAGGGCACTAATAGCAGGAGGCATGAAGCTCTTGAAGTGTTGTTGCTGCTGACTGAGATGTGTTGAAAGTATAAAACACACAGCTTTCAAGGCATTGCTCCCCTCTCAAATTGTAAACTAATTCACAGATTTTCTAGTATTCATTACATGTTGAAACAATGTTATTTCAGAACTAATAGGGTAAATAATATGCAGTCAGCATTCATTTCACCTGCTCTATTACCTTCTTCATATAGTTATGCCTTTAGTTTTTGTCTCTGCAACCAAAAAGAAGGAGGACTTACTTTGGTTCTTACTCTCACAGATTTCTGTCCAGGGTTAGTTGGTTCTGTTTCTGGATGCAGGACAAGACAGAATATCATCATGGCAGGGCCATGTTGTAAAGGAGGATGCTTTCCACAGGGCAGCTAGAAAATATAGAGGAGTAGCAGGCAGGAACTGAGCCAAGATTTTATCCTTCAAAGATATGCCCCCAGTGATACACTTCTTCCACCAGTCCCTGCCTTTTCCACTCCCAACAGCCCAAGTCCCTATAGTGTTAACTTTCTATTGGATGATAGTATACTAGAATGGTTTTAAATAGCACTTACCAGATAGGCAGATCCTCATTCTCAGACTTACAGAGTCTAGTTAGAAACTCTGGTAGGACCTGAGTCTGGTAGCAAGGCTTGGAACTAATCCCAATTCACAGACATTGTGCTTCCTCACCAAGGAAGGGTAGGTGATGCTTGCTGAGGAAGGAAGTGAGATCTGACAAGGGAACCTCAGTAGGAAATAATTAATGATTTAGTCTGGCCGATTCATTTTATTTATTTATTTTTGGAGAAGAAAGGCTTTGTTTTACTCACAGTTCATATACCAGTTCATCATCAGAAACAGTGAGGGCAGGAGCTCAAGCAGAGCAGGAACCTGATGCAGAGGTCATGGAAGCATACTGCTTACTGGATTGCTCACTGTGGCTTCTTCAACTTGCTTTCTTATAGAACCCAGGACCATCAGCCCAGGGATGGTCCTCCTCCATCAATCGCTAATTAAGAAAATGCCTTATAGTCAGATCTTATGGGGGCATTTTGTCAATTGAGGTTCCCCAGTTTCAGATGATTCCAGCTTCTGTCATCCAACACACTTGCCATATATCACTAAAATTCTCAAGATTCCCACCCCGCTTTTACCATGACTTACATGTGGCACCTCCTATTCCTCCTACTCCAAAAAGCTTTCAGTGCTCATTTTCTTTTCTAGATCTTCAAAATTCAGGGACAAGACTTAGAAGTTCATTAGTTCATTATTTTATCAATTAAACAGTATATTCATTGTCATATTTAAATGGAAAAATTTTAAAATGAAATTTCTTTTAAACATACTTATTAATTCTTTGAGAATTATTGTATCATTTTTATTGGTTCTTTGACAATTCTATACACTGTTATTTGACCAAATTCACCTCTCCCACAAGTGCTCCCATATCCCATATGAAATTGTCCTGTAGGTTGACCTGCTTTGCTCACACTTTCCCACCTCCCCCTCTTTTGCATTTAGGTACATGGAAATTCAGCTGAACTTCCTTCAATTTATTGGTTCTTTACTTAGCTGAATCAATATTACAATAAGACCACAGAATTAATCTCTAATGTCTTGTCTTAAATTGCCAACATTTATACCTGATTCATTTTTTAAACTCTGGTGAAATTTCCCATTTTCTCTTGTGTGCTAGACACTTAGAGGATTTTATTTTATTTTATTTTTAAATTCTCTGATTCCTTTTAAGTTAGAAATTCTTTGTCAGTCACTCAGTCAGTGAGCAATTAGATGATAGCCTATGGTTGTCACCTCAGAGGAATAGCTTGCTGATATTTCAAGTTGCCATTCTTGGGCTGAATTGGAAATTGTTATCAGGATAAGTGTTTAAACTCTCAACAGGAATGTAATGAACACAAGCCCTATGCCAGGAGCAAGTGATTCACAGATCCAAAATTAGTGTGGAGAAAGCTAAAACCATGCTTTGTTAAAAATAAACAGTCTAGACCCCAGGCCAGGGTGACTGACTGAGGTAATTTGTGGTGGAATGGCTTTGGAATTTCAGCCTCAGTCCCTCCAGCCTGGTACCAAAAGGTCTTGACCAACACGAGTTTCTCTGATACAGTCTAGGAGCCAGTTACAATCTCTGCATAACTCAACCTCAGTCGTTCTGAAATTCATCTTTGGTTTTCATTCACGTATCAGCATGCACCATTACCAAGACCATTAATTTATAATAGAGCTTGAAGAGAACCATCACAAAATACACCAGGCACAAACTACACTAAACGTCTTTTAAAAGTGTGGCAGAGGAGCCGCCAGACTGATTTCCAGAGTGGTTGTACCAGCTTGCAATCTCACCAACAATGAAGGAGTGTTCCTCTTTCTTCACAACCATATGCTGTCATCTGAGTTTTTGATCTTAGCCATTCTGACTGGTGTGAGGTGGAATCTCAGAGTTGTTTTGATTTTCATTTCCCTGATGACTAAGGATGTTGAACATTTCTTTAGGTACGTCTCAGCCATTCAGTATTCCTCAGTTGAGAATTCTTTGTTTAGCTTTGTACCCCATTTTTAATAGGGTTATTTGGTCTCTGGAGTCTAACTTCTTGAGTTCTTTGTATATATTGGATATTAGCCTTCTATTGGATGTAGAATTGGTAAATTGGACATAGTACTACCTGAGGACCCAACAATACCACTCCTGGGTATATACCTAGAAGATGCTCCAACATGTAATAAGGACACATGCTCACTATGTTCAAAACAGCCTTATTTATAATAGCCAGAAACTGGAAACAACCCAGATGTCCCTCAACAGAGGAATGGATACAGAAAATGTGGTACATTTATACAATGGAATACTATCCAGCTACTAAAAACAATGAATTTATGAAATTCTTAGGCCAATGGATGGAACTAGAAAATATCATCTTGAGTGAGGTAATACAATCACAAAAGAACACACATGATATACACTCACTGATAAGTGGATATTAGCCAAGAAGCTTGGAATATCCAAGATACAATCCACAAACCACATGAAACTCAAGAAGGAAGACCAAAGTGTGGATACTTTGGTCCTTCTTAGAAGGTGGAACAAAATACCCATGGAAGGAGTTACAGAGACAAAGTGTGGAGCAGAGATTGAAGGAATGACTATCCAAAGACTGCCCCTCCTGGGGATCCATCCCATACACAGTCACCAAACCTAGACACTATTATGGATGCCAACAAGTGCTTGCTGACAGGAGCCTTATATAGCTACCTCTTGAGAGGCTCTGCCAGTGCCTATCAAATAAATACAGAAGTGGATGCTCACAGCCATCCATTGGACTGCGCCCAGGGTTCCCAATGAAGGAGCTAGAGAAAGGACCCAAGGAGCTACAGGGGTTTGTAACCCTATAGGAGGAACAACAATATGAACTAACCAGTACCCTCAGAGCTCCCAGAGATTAAACCACCAACCAAAGAATACACATGGTAGGACTCATGGCTCCAGCCACATATGTAGCAGAGGATGACCTCGTTGGTCATCAATGGGATGAGAGGCCTTTGGTCCTCTGAAGGTTCTATGCCCCAGTGTAGGGGAATGCCAGGGCCGTGAAGCAGGAGAGAGTGGTATGGTGAGCAGGGGGAGGAGCAGGGAAGGGAGGTATTTTGGAGGGGAAACCAGGAAAAGGGATAACATTTGAAATGTAAGTAAAATATCTAAAAAAGAAAAGAAAAGAAAAATACGAAGACTCACCCCCCCCCCCAAAAAAAAAGTGTGGCTGATGAGTAATTCAGAACAACAGAAATGCTTGTGGCTGACCAATTTGTATATTCTCTGAGTTAAAAAATGTTCTCCACACAGGTGTCTCCCAGGAGTGTGGCCCTCCCCCAGCCAGGAGCTGGCTGTCTCAGACCTTGCCTGGCCACAAGCAGCTGGCCCACATGGGGCGAGGCCTCCTGGCTTAGAAAACGCCCTTTTGTTCCTACCACTTCTCTGCCTCTGGGTTCCTGCTAACAGCTCTGCCCTGCAGAATTGCTTTGCCTTCGTTTGAGACCAATCTTTCAGATGCTAATTTGGCCATCAGATGCTGGTGGACTGGGGGGGGGGGCGGGGTTTGCCTGCCTTCTTGATTTCTGAGTTGAATAATACACTTTGGACTGAAAGCAGAACCATGCCTCAATCCCATTTTTTATTTCCTCTTGCCATCTGATTCCCTTAATTTCTCCTAGGGTCCTTCTCCTCTTCCAGAAGACCCGTTCATATGCAGCTGTAGGTGGTTGCAACACAGGAGCCAATTTCATGCTTAATGTGCATAGAGGTTTTAAAGTATCACTCATGTACTTAGTAAAATCAATTTGTGAATACTAGGAAAGTTCTCATCCCTCTTTCCCTCACTGTTATATAAGCCAGGTTTTTGCAACAAATTTCCCTATAGGCACAAATATAGATACAAATATTCAACAAATGACATATATGTAATTTCTTCTTTGAATCCAAACTAGTGCAGACAGGCAACCTGTCATTGGTGAAGCTCCAAACTCCAAGCAGACTTGCAACTGATTCATCTTACCTGTGCCCCTGTGGCACATAGAGAAAACATCCTCTCTTCTTGTAACAGGCAGTCTCCACCCAACTCCTCTTACCTTCTCAGAGGCCTAGCCATACCAGTCACTCCTTCCCTCTTCTACTTCCTGTCATATTCTACTGTGTCTCAAATGCTGTTGTGTAGGTAGGTGATTACTGAGGAGTGACCTCAGGGTATAAGTGGTGGTAGTGGTGCTGCTGCTATGAAACAAGAAAAAGATATTCTTCTTGTAACTATTTTTATAAACACTTGATTCTCCTAACCCAATGGATGTAAGGGGAAGCACTTATCTGTCTGTTTCTATTGTCCTTTGGCCAAGGATCAGCCTTTCAATGTAAATTTCTCTGGCTATGGGTGACACAGACATACATACCACAAGGACATGATTCCTTCAAGCATTTTTAGTCACAAAACAACCAGAGTGGAAGGTAAGATGCATGATCTGCATGCACATATATGTGGATGTCAGAGGGAGACCTCTCATTCATGTTTTGGAGACAGGGTCCATCACTGCCTTGGAGCTGCCTCTGTAGGCTAGGTTGGCTGCTGAGTGGTCCCAGGAATCCATCTGTCTTTACCTCCTTTGCACCTGCTCTAGGATTACAAGTGCATGCTACCATGCCAGCATTTTAAAAATGTGGATTCTGGGGAGCAAACTCAGGTCTTCTTTTCATTCTAGTAAGAGAAGAACTTTACTGACTGAACTATCTAGTCTCCTCACTGGTTCCCCTAAAGGCAAACCTCCAGGTTGTCCAGGCTGGGGCAGGGCTTTAGGTGGCCCAGACTGATCTCCAACTCATCATGTGGCTAGGATGACCTTGATCCCTCTACCTCCCAAGTGCTGGAATTTCAGACATTTGCCACCACATCAGGCCAGCATCTTGTTGGTGTTTAATCACATATTGTATAATTAAAATATGTGCCATCTATAGTCATATATATATATATAATATATATATATATTATATATATAATTTACAGTGCCAGAAATTAAATGCTGGATCTTGTGAATATTAGGCAAATAGGCAAATACTGCACAATATGATGTGTATCTTCTTGTGAATCTGAGGTATATTTTCTTACAAATATTAGGCATACACTGTGTGGTCTTGAAAGACCTCCAGAGCTGGGGAGACCCTCACTCAAGTCTCAGGATGATGCGACCACTCAATAACTCATGAGAGACCGATCTTGATGCAACAGCATGAGGTTTATTCAGGGGAAGCCAGATCTGGGGTTGAACATGTAGCCTAGCAGGCCAGAGGAGTTCGACCCCGAGCACAAGGAACAAGGGGTATTTAAAGGGAAAAAAACACAAAGTAAGGGGAGTGAGGGGGAATTCCAACCCAAGGTATTCAGTCAGTTAGGGAGAGGAACATATTCATTGTAGGAATGTAATCTTCATCTACTGGTTGGCAGGGTGGAGAGCCTGGTGAACCAGTTGACCTTCATTCCTAGTTCTGCCCTCATTGTAGTTTGGCCAGGAGGGCAGGTCTCAGGAACCATAGCCCTGAGTTAAGCCAAGTTCCTGGAACCCAGAGCTCTGAACTGGCTGACCTGTATTCTTAGTTCTGCTCAGTCTGCTAGGGGTCATAAAAACTTATTTTTATATCTTTCATACTTTTCAATCTGAGGTGTATCTCCTTGGGAATATCAGGCACATACTGCGCAGTCTGAGGTGAATCTCCTTGGGATATCAGGCACATACTTTTCAATCTGAGGTGTATCTCCTTGGGAATATCAGGTACATACTGCGCAGTCTGAAGTGAATCTCCTTGGGATATCAGGCACATACTGCGCAGTCTGAGGTGA
>JADRCD010196849.1:20743-31769 GCA_019843815.1 Montemys delectorum | reverse complement strand
GGATAGGCTGTGACTTGGCGCGTTTTGGCCCTAGCACATGCGCAGATGGGCTGAGACTTAGCGCGCTCTGGCCCTAGGCACATGCGCAGACTATGTGCTAAGGGAAGAAGAAACCGGATGCCGGCGCCATCTTGTAATGGAGGCTGCCAGCTTAGTGTGGCTCTCTACAAGTGTCTATATGGAGTTAGAGTCTGATCTAGGGTAAAGGAATGGGAAAGGCTATACAGAATGCTAGCTTCTGAGATCTCACCATGTTTAGTGTGAGCAGGGAAAGCTGATAGGTGCTGAGTTATCAGAGGCTGAGCACTCATTCTTCCTTCCCCCACCTTACCGTAATGAGCATCTTTCAAAAGGATGTTGGATATACAAAATGTAGACGTTGAAATGAAAATCTTGGTCTGAAACTCTGTCATTTTTAATCCAGACCAGAGATAATAATGACAATCATGATGGTGATTTCATATAATTTTTAATATTATCAGTCTAGATATTATGCTAAGGCTTCGCATATGGAATCCAAAATACTGTCCACAGGCAAACAACACTCTTTTCTATGTTACAAATACAGGTTTATAGAGGCTTAATAATATGTTACCATTATTGCACTAGGTTGTACATCAAGATTTTGATCCATGGTTTGTGACTGCCAGTGCATGTAGACACTCTGAGGTTTTCAAAACTCCAGCGAGTAAGTCTGGAGATGTCAAAAAGCATTTTGTAAATTGGGACACTAGCTATCAACTGTCACTTCTCTAATCTATGTTTCTCCTCATAGAAGAATGAAGCTACAGGCAGTAATCCACCTCTGATATCTCACTGGTTCTATAAAGTCAGTAGTCAAATTAAGATTTTTCTGTCTGTTATAGGCAGAGAAAGGATTTGCACCCATGCCTCATGCCCTTCAAGCTAATTTTTCCAGTGACTATCACATTAGATACGAAAAATGCACATTGTCCATATATTTTATTTCATTTGTAAAAACCAAACATCATTATTTTCAGTTTATGTAGAAGAACATGGTATTGTAAGAAAAAATAGAGTTTTCCTTGTCTCCTCTGCCTAATTTCCTGAAATTGTAAAACTGTGCTTAACTGCAGAGTCCAGTAGCACCCAGGATGCTGACCTTGGGACAATAAACATAGCTCTTTCCCAGGAGTCACCATATCATGTCCTTCTGGCACTGTTCTCACCCTGGCAAACACTGACATATGATCCATTTCTCTAGTTGCAGTAGAGAATATTCAATAGGTGAAGACCTCCAGAAGCCAAACCACCACCAATATGGGCACCACTATGTACATGGTGGAGGGATAACAGATAAAGATGGAAGAGTTTGTGCACTATTAAGAGAGGCAGAACTGGAGATACAGGATTGATAATGAACACAATAAGGTGATTAGCCAACATCACCACCTGAGGCCATGGTTGTATCTGTAAAAGTAGCTTTTATTCACCTGAAATATTTGTCATCTCAGAGGCTTACTGCTGACCAAGCTCATCCTTTCTAGTTCTTTCTGACCTCTGGCTGGCTGGCTCAACTCAGCTATTCTGACTCGAACTCCTCTCCAAGTTGACTGATTCAAACTGGCTTCTCTTGGCTTCTCACTGAACTCATCTGCTTGGAAGAACTGCCTCTTAATTACATGAACTGAACTTGACTGACTGCACTGGCTGCACGAACTGAACGGAACTGAACGGAACTTCACAACTGAACTGAACTCAACTGTGTTCAACTGAACTGTACCAAACTGCACTGCACTGAACTCAGTTGAACTCCAATGTAATACCTGCACTCTACTGAACAGACCTCCACTCCTGACCTTTAAGTAGCCTCTTCTTCTGGTCTGGTCTAGTGAGAGTAGAGTGTATTTTATCTTTGACTCATTCTGCTAAGTTATAAATCTTTGGTTTATAACTTTGCTCCTCAATTATTCATCACTTTCAAACACGACTGCTTCTTTCCACAAACTAACTTTACCATAATTGTTTGGGATTAAAATTGTGTGCTAAGAGCGTATCTGTATTCCAGCCAGAGATAGAAGTAGCCCTGGTGGTGTGGGAACAGAAGAGCTGGACTCACCCCTCACAGGCTGTATCACTTGGGAGATCAGACCCATCCCACCACCTCTTTGCTGGGACGGTGCTGGAAAGCTGGCCTTGGTGGCATAGGTGCAAAACAGAAGGCTGACCACCTCGACTACCACCCAGGACTAAATCCAGGGCTCTGAGTTGGCCCACTGTGAACATTTACCCCATCGATGAACTGCTGGAGTGCCTGGGGGGGGGCTGACTTGATGAATCAAAGATGCAGGATCTCCATCACATAGGGCAATAAGAAGATTTCAAGAGAGAAGTCTCAGGGAATATCCAGTATTGATAGTATAGCAGAGGCCAGAGGTCTGGAACCAAACCAGTGACTCATTCCAATGAATATTTGCATAAAAAACTTTTGGAACAAAAGGGTGTCCCTGTGACACAGTGTAGCTTCCACAGTGAGATTTTTTTTTTCTTTCTTTGGCAGGGAGTAGAGAGGTTGCAAGATTGGAGCACAGATGTGGAGGGACAAGGAGTTGAGTGAAATTGGTGTACATGATGTAAAATTTACAAGGAATCAAGTAAATGTGAAAAAAAGTATTCCATAGTTGGCTAACAGTATGTAACATTTTGAGTTTGCTAATTTATACTTTGCAAGAGCCTTTGGTGACTCATTTAGGTTGTTTGCTTTGTATATGATGAAAATGTCACAGTTTGCTTAACTAATCTGCCGAATGCATATGGGTTTTTTCCAGTTTAGGACTGTTGATATAAACATTCATCTACAAGTCTTTGCACCAATGAGAGTTTTCCATTTCTCTGCCATGAACATCCAGGAGTATGGTAGTAATATGTTCAATTTCACGTGAAGAACCTGCTAAACTCTTTTCTTGAGTGGCTGCCCCTTTTGAATTTCCATTCTTATCAGCACTGTGTGTGTGTGCGTGTGTGTGTGTGTGTGTGTGTGTGTGTGTGTGTGTGTGTGTGTGTGAAGTTTCTCAGCCCCAGTGCCATCATTTGATAATATATCTGTTTTTCACTTGAGCCATTGTGGCCCATAGTGACATCTTATTGTAGCTTTAATGTGCAATTCTACTGGCTAATGATGTTGAATGACTTTTTGTGTGAAATTTGCCATGTGGATGATACCTTACTTATTCAAATATCTCATGAGTGCTTTCTAGTTAGATTATTATGACGACCACTATTATTACTACTTTTTGAAATTCTGGGGATTTAACCCAGTGCCTTAAACATGTTAAGCAAGCCTGTGCTCTTGAGCTACATCCCAAGCCTGATTCTGTATATAATCTGTGTGTTAGACTGTTGTTGGAGATGCAGGTGGCAGGTATTTTTGCCTAGTCTGTAGCGTATTTTCCCTCTGTTTAGCAGGTCTAGCACAGTGCAAGTTTTCCCACTTCGATACATTCCTGTTAATTAACATTTGTTTTTATACACCATGCCCTTGTTTTAAACCCAAAAGCTTCCAGTTTATCCATGGTCCAGGTTTCTACTTTTCAGTGCATGTAAGTTATATGCTTAAGTCAGTTAAAGATTTTGAGTTAATTTTTATAAATATAAAATTATTAGTTCTTGCATATAGAAAACTTATTGTTACAACATGTGTTTAAAAGCCAGTCATTTCTTCATCAAATTGTTTTGTATCCTTGTCAAAGCCTAGTTGCTCTATCTACATAAGCCTATTTCTGCATTATATATTTTTTCAACATTACTTATGTGTCTACCTCAGTATTATCTCAAACCTTAGTTTCTCTAAATATTTGATATTGTCAAACAGACTAATTTCTTTTCACCTCTATTTCTAAATTTAACATAAATATAAATGTTAGAATAACCATATCTATTGTTACAAAAATTTAACTAAGGTTCTAATAAAAACTTACATTATGCATGTGAATCACTTTGCAGAGAACTACTGCCTTTACTTTGTAGAGTCTTCTGATCTGTGAATGTATGAAGTTACCACCATTTATTTTGAGTTTTAAATTTATCCTCGTGGTATTTTGTAGTTTTCAGAAGATAATTTTAAACTTACATATTTTTGAAATATATATAGTATAATTTTAATTTTAATGTTATGTGTGGCTCTTTGCTATTTTATTTAAACATAATAAACATTGTGTTTACTTTAAATACTGGGATCTTTCTGAGTTTGTTTATCAGCTTGAATAGGAGTTCTCTGTTTTATTTTGAATATCCTTTTTTGGGGGGGGTGGGGAGGAAAGGGTTTATTTGGCTTACACTTCCAGATCACAATCCATCAATGGAGGAAGTCAGGACAGGAACTCAAGCAGGGCTGGAATCAGGAAGCTAGAGCTGATGCAGAGGTCATATAGGGTGCTGCTTACTTGCGTGTTTCCCCTGGCTTGCTCAGCTTGCCTTCTTATGGAACTAAAGAACGCCAGCCCAGAGACAGCAACATCCACAATGGGCTGGTCCTTCCCACATTGATTACTAACTGGGACAATGCCTTACAGCTGGATCTCATGGAACCATTTCTTCAACTGAGGCTCCCTCCTCTCTGATGACTCTAGCTTGTGTCAAGTTGACACACAAAACCAGCCAATACAGTGCTTGTTGACAAGTTTTCAGTAATCTAGTTACAACCATTATTACTACATTAATTAATATTTTAGTTATCAAACTATAATTAGTTTCGACTTACAGGAAATTAAGTGAGTCAGAGTTCCCACTGCCTTTCTCCCCTCTTTACAAAGACTGATCTTTAACAAAAAGTCATATTTCTTAAAATTAATGAACCAGAACATTACATTAACTGAAATTAATTAATTTTATTAGGGTCTACTCTTGTGTGGATAACCACACTCTCCGCATGTACAGCTGTCTTTATTTCCTTCTCTTTGACTTGTGTGTTTTTTATTGCTTTTTCTTGTCTTATTACACCAGTGAGAGCATCCAGAAACATTTCTGACTATGAATGACAATAACAGAGGCCTTTGGTAAAAGGAACACATTGAGTCTGTTAGCATTAATACACTATTAGGTATTCTTTAGGAATATGTGGGACCTTGTAGCCATGTTATTTTATAAGATTTTGGTCACGATAATGGATGGCTGTTATTTTGTTCAGATGCTTTTTCCCCTTATTTTCTGAGTTTTTTTATTAACTGTGTAGTAAAGTAATTATCTTAGCATTTGCATACTGAACTAGTGTGGTGTCATTGAAATAAATGAACCTTATTGGTTATGATATATAATTCATTTATATATACTGCTAAATACTCTATTTTAGCATCTTCCTAGATAATTAGGGTCAGTGTCTATAAACAATATTCTTTCTACTCCTTCTACCTTCCTTGTGTATTTACTTTTCTCTTCTTTTTACTCCCTTTGTTTGGTTTTTGAGCTCAAGGTATCAATGAATCCTTTTTTTTATCTCGTGTCTAGTTTTGGGAGCAGATTATGTGAAACTGATTTATTATTCCTTAAATGTTTTGTGTAACTTTCTAACAGCATCATTGGTGTAGTTTTAGGAATTTTTAAACCTTTAATTAAGTTTCTGTAATAGTTATGGGATATTCAAGGCTCTAATTTCATATTGGACAAAACCACTTATGTTTTCTGAGGACCTAGTCTTTTTCACTCAAATGCTCGAGCTGATGTCTTCAACTTGTATACCATTTTCTCCTTCCTTCCTGTTGTTTGCAGGCTCTGTGGTAGTAGCTTATATTTAATTCCTAATACTAACATTTTGAGTTTTATATTTGTCTACTTTGATACTTTATCAGTTTTATTTATTTTCCCCAAGGATCCATTGATTATTTTATTGATATGCTTACATTTTGTTTTAAATTTTGATCTCTCTTGTTTGTTACTTTTCTTTTTTTTTTTACTTTGTATTTATTTGACATTTCACTCCCTAAGTTATTGAAGTAGGCATTTAAGATTATCAACTTGAGACTTTCCCTCTTTCTTATTTTTTTTTAATGCTACACATTTCTTTCCCGCATTGGTTTAGCCATGTGCTACAAATTCTGATATATTCTATCTTCATATTATTTAGTTACCTTCAATTTCTCTTGAAAGTTTCTCTTTGGAACATGGGTATTAGGGGATTATTGTTACAATTCCAAGTTCTGGAGAGTTTTTAATTATCCTCTCAATATCAATTTCCAGTTTGATTCCATTTTGACAAGAGCACATATTTATGATTGTAATTCTTTTAGATTTTGTCATGGTTTAAATGGGAAATGGGCTCCAAAGGCTAGTGTGTTGAATACTTGGTCCTTAGAGGCTGATATCATTTTTGGAAGATTCTAGAAGCTTAAAGAGGCAAGACCTTACAGAGAGTTACTGGTGGTGTGCCTTTGAAGATCAGACCTTGTTCCTACTCCCTTCTTTGCTCTGTTTGTCATGAAGTGAACACCATCTTCCAGCATATGCTCTTGCTGCCCTGACATTCTGCATCCCAACCGGCTCAGTATCAACACAGCAAAACAGCCAATGGTAAGAGGCTGAAATCTGAAACCATGAGCCAAAATCAACTTCCTTCTTCCTTTTTTTTTTTATTACATGTTTTCTTTATTTACAATATCTCCTTTCCCAGGTTCCCCTCCAAAAATAAAATAAAATAAAATAAAATAAAATAAAATAAAATAAAAACAAAACAAAAACAAAACCTTGTTCCCTCCTCTATCTCCCCCTGTTCACCACTTCAACCCCTTCTCCTTACTGGCCCTGGCATTCCCCTACACTGGGGCACAGACTAGGCCATCCTCTGCCTATACATATGCTGCTGGAGCCGTTAGTCCCACCATGTGTACTCTTTGTTTGGTGTTTTAGTCCCTGGGAGCTCTGAGTGTACTAGTTAGTTCATATTGTTGTTCGTCCTAAAGGGCTGCAAACCCTTCAGCAACTTGGGTCCTTTCTCTAGCTCCTTCATTGGGGACCCTGTACTCAGTCCAATGGATGGCTGTGAGCCTCTACTTCTGTGTTAGTTGGGCACTGGCAGAGCCTCTCAGGAGATAGCTATATCAGGCTCCTGTCATCCAGCACTAGATTTGATGACTGAATATGGGAAGGATTCCCAGGTGGTCAATAGGACAAAAAGGCAAGCAACAAATTGGGAAAAGATCTTTACCAACCCTATATCTGATAGAGGGCTAATATCCAATGTATACAAAGAACTCAAGAAGTTAGACTACAGAGAACCAAATAACCCTATTAAAAAACGGGGTACAGAGCTAAACAAAGAATTCTCAACTGATGAATACTGAATGGCTGAGAAACACCTAAAGAAATGTGCAACATCCTCAGTCATCAGGGAAATGCAAATCAAAACAACCCTAAGATTCCACCTCACACCAGTTTGAATGGCTAGGATAAAAAACTCAGGTGACAGCAGATGCTGGAGAGGTTGTGGAGAAAGAGGAACACTCCTTCACTGCTGGTGAGACTTCAAGCTGGTACAACCACTCTGGAAATCAGTTTGGTGGTTCCTCCCGAAATTAGACATAGTACAACCTGAGGATCCAGCTATACTACTCCTGGGCATATACCCAGAAGATGCTCCAACACGTAATAGGAATACACAAAGTACAATTCACAAACTAAAAAAAAACTCAAGAAAAAGGAAGACCAAAGTATGGATACTTCATTCCTTCTTAAAAGGGGGAACAAAATACCCATGGAAGGAGTTGCAGAGATTAACTATGGAGCAGAGACTGAAGGAAGGACAATCCAGAGACTGCTCCACCTGGGAATCCTTCCCATATTCAATCATCAAATCTAAACTTCTTTCTTTAAGCTTTATTTCAGGTAGTTTAGTCAATATTGTGTATGCTTCATGAGACCTTGAAGAGCGTGTGTGTCCTAATGCTTTGGGTGGAATGTTACACACATGCTGATTTAGAGTTTTTGGGTTAATGATATTGTTCAATTCTTCTATTCCCTTGCTACTTTTTTTTTTTTTACCCAGTCTTTATATTAATTTTTAAGAGAAGGATATTTAGGCTGTAAAGTGTAATTGTAGGTTAGCTTATTTCTCCTTTTTTCTTCTAGAAGCTTTTGTTTCAAATATTCTAAAGCTTTGTAGTCAGCGCAGAGACATATAGGGCTGACCCCCCCCCCCCGTGTTTACTAGTATCTCTCCCTGTCTCTGATATTTTCCTTACTTTGATTTCTGGTTGGATGTTAATATCCACCCCTTTTGTCATTTGATTAAAGTTGGCATAATGCATTTTCTCTATTCTTTTACATTCTGCGTACCTGTGTAGTTATATTTGAGATTTTTATAAATAGAACATGTTTGGATAGTAATTTAGTACTTGTTGCCAATTTCTGCCTTCTATTTATGTGTTTAAATCTTTGCATTATTGCAATTATTTATATGTTAACTCTTCTTTGTATACTTTAATTTTTTCTAACTCTTACTGTATTTTTAGGTCTCTGTTTTACTTTTCTACTTTGTGAATTCATCAAACATTTTTTCAGGATTTTATTTAAGATTTACCTACAGTGTTCCTTTTGGACACTGGCTCCAAGAATAGGTGCATGCACACACACTTTCATGCATGTGCACATGTGTTTGGAGAGGTACATGTGCATACGTATTCGTGTATGTATGGAGGCCAGTAGTTGAAGTTGAATGTCTTTTTCAGGTGTTTTCTCATGTTATTACTTTGAGATAGGGTCTCTAATTGTACCTGGAGCTCACTGGTTAGGCTAGACCAGCTGGCAAGCTAGCCACTGATATCCTCTGTTTCTACAGACATAGGATTGTAGGTGCACACTGCTGTTCCTGGCTTTTACATGGACACTACAGATCCAAACATACATCTCCACACTTCTCAGTAATCACTTGTCAACTGAGGCATCCCCTAGGTTCTCCCTGGTTTTTCTTCTTGCCCTTGTACAGGGATAGTCATTGCACTTAGTGGGAAGAATAAAGAAAGATAAGTATATTTTATCAAGATTTCCCTATATATTGTTCTGGTTTTTTTCCCCTACAAATAGTTAGCCAGGCTTCCAAAGGAAAACAATGTAAAGGACTTATGAACCAGTGACAGGAAATCCAGGACCTAGTCTGTCAATTCAGCAGCATTTCAGATGTCTTCCTGGATTTATCATCCTAGCCACAGCAGCAGGTCATTCCCATCTGTGGTGCCTAATATATGGCATTTTCTTCTAAAATGAAACATATATAGTGTATCCATGTCTCTGTGTGTTGTATATGTATGCTGTGAATGTATGTGGAGGCTAGACCAGGATGTGGGTGTCATCTCATGTTGCTCATGTTTTATTAATGTTGAGTTGAGAATTCTTACAGAACATAGATGCTTGCTGTTGATCTGTAGCTAATCTGACTATCAGAGAGCTGAGATTTTTCAGTTTCTTCCCTCCAGTGCTATGGTAACAGGCAAGTTCAATCATACCTGATTTTCACATGGGTGCTGGTGATTTGAATTCAAGTCCTCATGCTTCCACAAGTACACTTCAATGCTGAACCAGCTCTCTAGCCTCATATATCTCTTTCGGCTAGCTAATCTCAGTGTTTCTCTCTATAGAATGGAGATTATGAAGTATCTACTTCCTCACAAGATGAATGATCTATTACCTTAGTTATAATCCTTACCTAAAAGCCTTACCTCTAAACTTTACTAGTATCTTTGGATGATGACTAATTATGGAATACAATAAAACTTCTACAATTGGGGAAAATTCTACCTCTTCCCCTCCTTTTCATTTTTATTTTGCAGACAACTAATCTAGTAGCTCTTGGACTATGGTACACTTAATAACCATCATAGGATCTGATAAAATGCACATGCTTAACCCTTACCCCATTAAAAACAGGTTCCTTAGGTGATGAGAATGCAGGTGGCCCAGCTTCTAAGCCTTTCCACCAAAGAATTCAAGTTACCAACAACACCAAGATGTTCCATGAGCTTAATTATGTCACACAGTAACACCATGTCAAGCTCAGAATTATTGTTAGTTTGCTTCAATGATAACATCTTATTGCCTAGAACTCAAGGGCATTTTCATTGAAATCCAGGGGATTCTTCTCATCTGAACAGCCTCCATAATCACTCTGAACTCACATTTGAAAACTCCATTGTAGAAAACTCAATAGAAAGCAATGCAGTGAAATGTGCTTCTCTATGGCAAGGAAACTGATAGCCTGTTACTGTGCACATTATCTGACAATGAGGAGCAAACAGACAGCCCAGTGCTGTGAGTACTGTCCAACCATGAGGGAAGAGACAGCATAGGATTGTGTTCATTGTGTAATGGTGGGAAACAAACAGCCTACTATGCTCACTGTACAACCATGGAGAATAAACAGGCAGGCTATTAGCATGCTCGCCTTTCAAGGATGGTGAGAGACTAAATAGCCTGATACTGTGCTCAGTGTGTCACCACAAGGGGGAACATGTTTCTCTGGTAGGATGCCATAAGCCACAGATGGGGAGCACTAAAGCACAAAAAATTGAAGTAGGAGAGATGGCTAAGAAGTTAAGAATGCTCTTTCAGAGGGCTGGAGTTAGTTCCCAGCACACATAACATGCAGTTCATAACCACTTATGAGAACAGTTCTAGGGGAACTGATATCTTTTTTGACATATGGTAACTGCATTCACATATCCCCACACAGACACACAGGAACACATATAATTAAAGGTAAACATTAGTAGATCTGGGCAAGGCAGTGGTGGTGCTTCCCTTTAATCCCAGCACTTGGGAGATAGCTCAGAACGGCTATATTTTGAGTCATAAGAGATTATATCTCCCATATATGAATTGTAAGGGAGAGAATTTATTGTGCAATTCAGTCTGAGACAATGTTTTTAGAAACCTACTGGAAAGGTGGATGTGATTTATACATTCCTTAGTATTATATCCACCTACAAACATCAGAAACCCAAAACCAATAGCTACTTTTAAAAATATTTTTGAATGAGTGTGTGTGTGTGTGTGTGTGTGTGTGTGTGTGTGTGTGTGTGTGTGT
>JADRCD010196849.1:0-13856 GCA_019843815.1 Montemys delectorum | reverse complement strand
GAGAGAGAGAGAGAGAGAGAGAGAGAGAGAGAGAGAGAGAGAGAGAGAGAGAGAGAGGAGAAAGAGCTATGAGCTCCACAGCTGCTGATTTCAAGCTCACTGACCTGGGTACTATGAAGGAAATCCAGTCTATACTGGAATATCTGGACTTAAAATATTTCTTTGATCACTCACTGTCATTAGAAAAATCTAAACTTGCAGCTTTATTGTCAATAGTTACTCATGAGACGGATCTTCTCACCAGGCAGTGAGGGTATATAGAGCCATTTGGTTAGTGTGAGGGTGGGATCCATCCTACCATGACATCGAAGAATATGGTGAAATCTGCAGAATTTTACAGAATGTAGGGACTGTTGCTCCAGAAAAGATCTAAGGATCTGTCTCTTGCACTTCTAAATGCTTCATTTACTCACACACTTATTCTAGAAGAACCAAGTGCTTTCTGTGCAGAGAAACAGCTCAACTAGGTTAACATACCATATAAAGACCCTACCCAAAGGATAGACACATAATAAGCCAATAAGCTGCAGTCTGACCTGGCTTGAGTTATTGCTTCTGCTTTTGTTAACTTCTGTGTATTCTTATATAGATTGCTTCTGATCTCTGAAGTCTAAGTTTTTGAGACTTATGGTTGTAGTGAGAACTAGGATACCACCAACTACCTAGTAAGCACTCCACGAACACAGAACGCTGATGCTGACTATATTTTTCTTTATAGAGGCATCTTTATTTTTGAAGTGCCCTGCATTTGAGAGGGTGAGAGTCACCTAACAGATTAGTTAACTCTTTCATGAACTTGTGGATATTGGGCATGATCAGGAGGTCTTGAATTTTTCAGACCCATTGGAACATCTAATTGTTTTCCCCGTGTACCCCAGTCACTTGACCATACAAGAAGTCAAGCTGATTCCAAGACAATATTTGTCTAGGAAATGGGCCACAATTGGCTACATTAGTTTATGTTAAGCAACCCAAGAGAGAGTGTCTATACATTAACAAAGACATAGGCTGGGAATTCCCAGAAAGCATTCAAGGGCTTCATGTCATGGGAGGTTCCTTTCTCCACCTCCTGGGCTTTTCCAGCCATAAGCAGTTCTATTTTTCAGCTTTAGTTTTTGCCTGACATTTGAAAGATGAGCTATTAACGATACTAAATTAATAACAGTTATAGAGTATATTTGAGAAGATCATAAAAAAATCAGTAATGTCATCATGTCAAGCAAAGTTTCTGATGGTTTTTTTAAATTATGCATGTCTTTTATTTTTTTCCCAACATTGATCCAGAGCTTTCAGAGGGACATTAATCTACCTGACCACATCAGAATCCTTAATTATTCACGTCTAGCAATATATCTAATTCTACAGAAATTCCCCATGGACTTGCCATTGTCGAAGCAGAATTTGGCAGCTCAGCCTCTGCTCTCTCTGCTGATCCCAGCACAACCTGCAAACCCCTCAAGAGATTCACTACAGTTGCCACCACATTTACTCTATTTTGACACCCAGACACCCAGGCTCATATTTCAGTGAAGGAAGATTCCTCCCAGGGTGACAAGTGAATAGATTTGTAGGTGATACTTGTTCATTGAGCTGCCAGAGAGAGAGAGAAAGAGAGAGAGAGTGATGATGATGAACGTATAGTGAACTTGGGAGTATAAAACTTCATCTTTAGGTAGAGTCCTAACATTGGGTGATCCTGGAGTGAATTTGACCTCAGGTTGTGTTTCTAAAGTAGACCTGACAAGTACTCCTCTGAGCTGTATGTTCTAGATGGCCAATTAAAGCTTCATAGAACCCATGTTAGAATAGCTGAGCTAGAGAACTACAACATTACAATAAAATGCCAATGTTGTTAATAAAGGTTATGATCCCAGAGGCTGACTATTTGGTGATTGTTGAGGCCTTTCTGGGGTAGCAACGGCAAAGCAATCTCCTATGTTCTCGAAAGGGCTGAGCATCACAGTGCGGCTGAGCATCACAATGCAGCTGAGCATCACAGTGCGGCTGAGCATCACAGTGCGGCTGAGCATCACAGTGCTTTATTTCATGAAGTGTTACCGTGGAGAAACTTGTTTTAAGTAGCTTGAATAAAGCCTTCACAGGGGTAACTCTTAGGTCTTCTCAAGTGGGTAAATAGGTAGCCTGGGGCAGCCTGGTCCAACATAAAAATGTAAGTGATCCTAAATGCCCGCTTTTATCCTCCATACCTGAAAATGGAGAAAAAAAAGTTTTCTTGGAAATGGAAAAGAAAAAGGTTGTTTTGTTTGTTTTGTATGTGCTTTAGGGTGTGTGTGTGTGTGTGTGTGTGTGTGTGTGTGTGTGTGTGTCCCTCTCTGCCTTGCTTCTACCTGTATCTTCCCTTTCATTTCCCTACTCCATTTCTTATTTGTCCTCCATCCTTTTCTCCAACCTGTGCATGTCCAACGGATCATCAGGGGATGTCTTTGATAGTATCATTTGAGGAACAGACATCCCTGCTCTTTGGGGGACCAAGCAAGAAAGGACTCATGTGTGGCCCCCGGAGTCAAGGAATCTGCATCTCCGTGTCAGCAATCCTGGTTCATCAAAGCCTACGCTTGGTGTTATTGTTTGCCTAAATATACACAGGTTCCTAGTACAAAGTAATTCTGAGGTCTGAGAATTGACAGTTGTCTCTGTAAATAATTAACCTTGTATCCTATAACAGAAGGAGAAAGACTCATAGACATATCCTTGGTGGGCAGGAACTTGACACTACATAAGGAAGAACCCTTTGTTCTTGTTAGAATAAGTACTTGTTTCTCAACTATAAAGGCAGAAAGAGGATGCTTGTAGTTAGTAAGGAGTCCTGTGAGGAAGCACTCAAATGAGCTTTGACTCTAGCTTGGGGCCTAACAGCTCACTTCCATCTATACTTCATCCTTATACTTCATCTATGTTTGTAAGTGGATAAGTGCATGCATGAAAGACTTGCTTGAATGGGGGATTGAAACAGTGCAAATGCAAGTATTGAAAAGTTATGATAATAGATGAATCTGAAAATATTGCATCACTAAATAGGACATGCTAAATTTGGAGTGTACAACGGTCAAGCTACCCCATAGTTACAATGATTCATACCAACGTATGCTGATAGAAATAGTTCAAAAAGCTATAGATGAAACAACAAATTTAGCTGGGAAGCTTCAAAATTTTCACAGGTGTATGTGACCATTAGTGATCTTGATTTGATGGCTTTGATGTGTGGCCTGGAGTTTGGACATTTGAAGATGTTTCTAAGTGATTCTAATATGTGAACAAACTTGGGAGCATATGTTTAGGAGGCAATAAAATAAAACCGTAGTGGGAACTAGATGTGTATTGGGGATTCTGTGGTAAGATGAATTGCCTGTGGAAAGCCTACTTTCTCTGGAATACTGGATGCCTGAAATTTTACATTTATTCTAGAATGAAAGATGAGACAAACCCTGACTCTGTATGCCTAGCTATAGCGTCCTATCTTATTCCCTGAGATCAGTCATTTCCTTACGGACTGATGAGTTCAACTCACAAGATTAAAGCCCAGACTAACACGTGATGGGCTGTGAGTAAGAAAGCAAGCATGAGCAAGCACAAGCAACCACAAACAGTAACTCTCTTCCTCACTCTCTTTGGGCACAGCCAAGACCTTTTCACATGGGCTACATCATTTAATGCACTCAGGAATCCTGAAGAATCAGATCTATATACTAGTTATTAGGACGCTGAGACTCAAAGGGCTTGATCTTTTGACAAAAATATTGCTACTGGAACACTTTGGACTGAATTCAAAGCAGGCTCTGATGACAATGCCTGTGCTACTCAGGACTGATATACCCTCCTGCAACACACAGGTCCTCACCTGTGACATGATAGACCTGGGCCTTATGTGATTCCTGTGTTTACCTTCTCCCACAAAATGATCTCTACACTTAATCTCATCCCCCCCCCCATGAGATATCGCCAAGCTTTGTGCTCCTACATTGAGGGAAGCTCTCAATCTGCTAGTCTAACTTGATAGCATTTGATAGCCTGCCTGGCTTGCATCCTCAAGCCCCGAGCAGCCGGCTGTTGGTTCTGCAAGCTGTTGGTTCTCTGTGAAATTGGTCCTAGGATGAGCCATTACACAGAGAATAAGACTCTTTCCAGCCTGGCAGCTTCCACCCCAAGGAAGGAAGTTGGAAGGACGGACTCTTCGCCAGCAGGGTGAGGCTCTCAGCAAATACACTTATAAAGCTGTAGAAGCAGAGAAGGCTTTCCAGACAGAGTTTTTAAGCTGATTGTGATGGTTTTGTGTATGCTTGTCCCAGGGAATGGTACTGTTAAGAGGTATGGCCTTGTTGGAGTTGATTTGTCAAGGTGGACACTGTCTTTAATACCCTCAACCTAGCTACCTGGAACCTAATCTTCTAGCTGCCTTCAGATGAAGATGTAGAACTCTCAGTGCTTCCTGAACCATGCCTGCCTTTAAGCTGCCACACTCCTGCCTTGATGATACTGAACTGAACTTCTGAACCTGTAACCTAGCCCCAATTAAATGTTGTCCTTATAAGAGTTGCATTGGTCATGGTATCTGTTCACAGCAATCAAATCCTACTTAAGACAGTTGTCTTTCAAGAAGAACCAGGTGCCAAGGTGGTAACTAAGAGGCTGTATCTCTGTCCCATATCACAAATTATCCACAGACAGGGAGGCAGGCAGGCAGGCAGGCTTCTGGAACATAATTCCTAGGCTTCCCATAAGGCCAAGGCCAGTTCAGGAGTCGGGAAGTTCTAGTTAAGATGCCTTCAGAGGGATGCCCTGAAGCCACAGTAAGGTTTGGCTGCTCTGCTGCCCAATTTGAAACAATCTGCTAATTAGTTCTAATTACTATGTTGCAAAATTGGAGTCGGAGAGAGGGGCGTGCCTGGGCCTTTGACATATCCATTGTTATCTCTACAGCCTACTGTAATGAATGGCTTCCAGTATCTGCTCAGTAAGTCTATGAAGATAGGAAGAATAAAAAGAAAAATAATAAATGGATCAAAGAATATTGTCATATCTTTAGGTGCTAAGATAAGTAGTAAGAGATACAGTAAAGGATATAGAAGTCATTTCTAGTGTCTCAAGTGACTCTGCAGAGGTAGTAACAGGGGAAAACAAATTTGAACAAGCTTGTTTGTTTGTTTTGGTTTTTTGTTTTTTGTTTTGGTTTTGGTTTTTCAAGACAGGTTTCTCTGTGTAGCCCTGGCTGTCCTGGAACTCACTCTGTAAACCAGGCTGGCTTTGAACTCAGAAATCCACCTGCCTCTGCCTTTCAAGTGCTGAGATTAAAGGCATATGCCAGCACTGTCTGGCTGTGACAGATGTTCCTCTCTCCCAGAAACTTGACAGTCCGTCTCCTAGCTTTTGTGTGTGCTGACAGGTATTTTCCTGACCCCAGGAGTCAGATTGAGGCCTCTGACACTTCCTGACATGCTCTTCTTTCTGTCTCTGTCTCTGTCTCTCTGTCTCTCTCTGTCTCTCTCTCTCTGTCTCTCTCTGTCTGTCTCTGTCTCTGTCTCTGTCTCTCTCTCTCTCTCTGCAATATTTTAACATTGAATGTCATTCTTTATGACCTGTCTACTTTGTTAAGACCAAGTATCTCACTAGGAAATAGGGCTCACCAACTAGGCTAGACTGACCAGCCCCAAGGACCTATGTGTCTCTGCTTCATCACATTAACATTCTAAACATATGCTACCATAGACAGCTTTTTATATGGATGAAGGGAATTGAACTCAGGCCTTCACACTTTCATCAACTTTGCATAGCAAGCACTTTTCTAACTGACCTATCACCCAGATAGATCCCTTTCTGAAATCCTGAACCCAGGTACTCCTTGCTTTCCTTGTCCCATGGCCTACTGTGACTTTATAAAGACAACACAGGACTTGGAGACAGATGGACTCTGTGGGGCTACCTGCAAGCAGCCAGATGAGCTTGAAGTGGTTAGTAAACCTCCCCAGCTTCCTTTACCTCATCTGTACAGTAAGACTCCATTCCTAGTAATTACCAGCAGTAAATCGGTGGAGCTTTTGCTGACACAGAAAAGTGGGTGTGCCTGAAGCAAGCTCAGTGCACATAATGCTATCAACAAACACTCTTGGAATTGCTTCATCAGTTACATCTGGCACAGGGTCACTTTTTTCTAGGTAGAAGCAGCTGCTTATAAGGGATAGCAAATTAAGAGTAGGCTGGGGAAGATTGCTGTCTATGGCCCGTTGGCTATAGCCACCATAACCAGCCAAGACTGGTCCAGCCAAGATTCAGTGTAGAAGACAGTACTGCCATCTCAGGGACTTGCCACCTTTCTCTTCTCCACATCCTGGTTTATTGCTTTTTACTAAGTTGTCAGGAGCACTCTGTCTCAGCAGTTCTGCCAGGTTTCTAGTTCCTAATAAGGGTTGCAACCTACCGTCACTTAGTGCAGAGGGAGCCACACCCATGTGGTGACAGTTCAAGTGTCACTGTGAACTATGAACAGTTGCCTGGCGACTTGCCAGGGAAGAAGTCATCCAATAAGGGATAAGTGAAACCATGCCAGTCCACTCATGGCCATCAATGCTGAACTATAGGGGGTTACAGTACACTAAGCCAAGAATACCAGTTCAGGAAAGAGGGTATCTACCTCTGATGGTTAGTTTTGATTGTCAGCTTGGTTGGATTAGGGAATACATCGAGGCATTAGTGAAGCACACCTTTGGGTGTATCTGAGGGTGTTTCCAGGGAGGATTAACAGAGGGTATAAGACCTGCTATGTGGGCTGTGCCATCCTGTGGGTTGAGATCCTAAACTGAATTTAAAGAGAAAGAAAAAGAAATCTGATCAGCACTATTCATCTCTTTCTGCTTCTTAGGTTCCCTAGATGAATGAAAGTATTCACTGTACTTTCCAATTTTCACATACCAAACCATTGCAACCCTTATGTCTTCTGGGTCCTGATGGATTAGATTGCCTCAAACTGGAAGCCAAAATCAAACCTTCCACCTTTAAGTTGCTTTCCCATGTATTCGTTCACTGTGACAGGAAAATAATTAATACCCCTCCTGTCTACTAGTTCTTACCTTCCCTGATGTCTACATGTCCACCCCACTTTGCATCTCCCTTCCTATTACATGTTCTGGCTTCAAATGCTCTGCCCTTCTGTGCCAAGCATGGCTAGCTTCTCCCAGAAGGCATCCTCTTCTCTCCAGAATATAGCTGGACTACATTTCCCTGTGACCCTTGCAGTTGGGTGTGTGGCTATGTGATGGAAGGCCAGGTTCTAGTCATCTAGCTATAGGCTTGAGTAGCTATGTGGCTATAGACCTGGCTGGGAGACTTCTATGTAACCACCCAGACTTCATCCTCTTCTTTGGCCTGAATGTGATAGCCAGGAGTGCCTCAGAGCCATGTGTGGAAGAAGGCAGAACCTTACTACTAATTGGATTTGGTGTGTGAGAGAGAAATAAACCTGTATCTTATTTAGGCATGAAATATGGGGGTTTGTTTATTGAAACCATTTATAGGACTATGTTGGGAATTCCATGGGGACTTTTTTGTCATTGTACTCTTTCTTCCATAAAATAATATTAAGTGCTATTATTTTGTGTCTCAGTTCACATAAAAAATGACTAAAACTGAGGTTAGACTATGTCTATCTTTTATTCTGTTTTTCAGAAAAATGAAAACATTTCCCTTGGTCCTGCATAGTGTGTCTTCTGGGTCTTCCAGTTCAAGCCACCTTTCGTCACAGTGAACTATTAATACTTATCTTTGTTTGTCTGTTTCATGGTTTCACTCCACTGTCCAGACTTGCTCAGAACTCATGACAATCTTTTTGCCCTAGTCTCCTTTTTGTTGAGTTTGTAGATATTAACCATAATGTTTGCTCTGACTACCAATACTCCAACTCATATACATGTACTATCATTTATATTTAAAGATGTTAGAAGATAATGGTTCTGATAGAACAACAGTTTCTCTGCTCCATGACCATTTTCATGAAGGCCATTGGTTCACGTGAAACACTCTTGACTTCTCTAAGTCCTGGCTAGCTAATGATAACAGTGCCCTGCCGTAACACATTTACTTACACTTCTCAGCACTCTGAATCTCTTTGCATGAGAACTGTCGATGGTCTAGGAAAGCCATGTAGTTAATGTCAGGAAGCAGTCAAAATTCTGTCAGGCAATGAAGCTAGGTGACATACTTGACAGTGTCCAGTCTAGAAGCTTAAGCTCAATTGCTTACTGTGGTCATGGCTCTTTAATGGGCTCTTCTGACCTTATTACTCTTCATGACTCAGATCCCCTCTATCTATATGTTACTGAGGATAATATACAGAAAAACTCATTTCCACTCTTCAGCCTCAAGATCTTGCTCCTCTAGAACACCCAGGATGCTCACCATATTGCCCATCCCAGGCACTGCTCTCTAGCCCTTTTTAATATTCCATAGCTTCTCTTGGCTACCATAGCTCACTGAGTTAGTGCAGCCTGAAGTGTCTTCACCTCTTCCTTCAGGTACCTTGACGCTATTCTTCCTTAGGCAAATGTTCCTACTTCTGCTCCTTGGGGAGCCCACTTTAATGGTCCTGATGGGGCATGGGCAGAACCTGTGAACACCTTGATTGTAGGCATTCAGGAGGGTACAATGCCAGCTCAGGAGAATAGTAATGATAGTTCTTTGCATCTGAATATGACTTTATAGTTTAAAAGCTCTATTACTTGTACTTATTACAGCTCTTTGATTCACACAAGACATGTCACATGCTGTTGTGATTTCCCTCCTCTGAAGAGTGAGGATGAAAGTCAGGAGTGGTGAATACCTTGATAAGTGCCTAGAGGCTTGTACCTAGCATGGTGTGCCCATTCCCGATGCTCCTTTCTTCCACCCTCACAAGGCAGAAAGCTTCCACTGCACACACAGGCAGTTCCACTGAGTATAGACTGGACTCTACAAAACTGCTCTTACTACCCTCGTGCTGCAGATGGAAAATTGTTGTCTTAGATTATCATCTGGTCAAAGATAGTCAGGAAGTGACAAAATTAAGACTTAAACTCATGGTTGAGCTCCTGTGGGGGAAAGAATTTAGTGAAACTCTGCTTGTCCATCCACCAAAGTTCTGCTTGCTGCCTGCTTGGTTTCTTGCTTGCCTCATGTCATGGAGATCCTATAAGTTTGAATCTAGAGGCCTGGCCCCTTCATGCACTCCAACATTTCATCAAGGGGTAGATGTTGGGGTGGACTATTTCAAAGCCCTGGGTCTAGGTCTGAGCAGTATCTAAGCTGGTTAGACAGCCAACTGTCCTGCACCAACACTACTGGGGTGAGATCTTCTGCTTCCTCAGATGGCCCATCCAATGCCACAGCTAGCAAGGGGCAGAGCTAACTCTCCCACTCTCATGCCCTCAGGACCAGCTCATCCTCACCCCTCACCCATGCCATCAGGATCAGCTCTGTTGTGCTACCCAGGTGAGATGCAGAGCCCACTCTCTGGAGTGTTGCTGTCAGTGAGAGACAGGGTCAGCTTTCCCACTCTCATGTCCCCAGGGCCAGCTCTTCTACCTGCTATAGGCAGGGATAAGAGAGTAGAGGAACCTGTTGTTTTATTAATAGTTATACACACACACACATGCACACACGTGCGTGTGCACATGCAAGCACACACATGTACACACACAAACACTGGCACCTGCACATCCTATAGAAGAATGGTAGAGACAAAAGATTTTATAACCTTGTTGTCCATTCCTCCAGCTGGTTGTGTGACAGGAGATATCTAAAAGTCTTTTGTTTGGCTGGTTTTAAGTAGACAACTTTATTTAGAACTAAAGCAAATTCGTCAGTATTATAAAGACCATATTAAACTGATTATTTGGAATGTGTATTCTGCATAGTCACTACATGTGGATGAAACCTAGAGAGTGGAGGGGACCCCAGCCTCTCTCTCCAGTGTATCTCAAGCCCTAAATCTCTTGGAGGAGGACTGAGTTCTACAGATACATAGTCTCAAAGGCCAGAAAGCTTAACATTCAACACAGCAGGGCTCTGTCCTTGAGGTTCTTTTGTCTTTGAGTACCAGAAGATGGCATCAATTCCATTATAGATAGTTGTGAGCCACCATGTGGTTTCTAGGAATTGAACTCAGGACCTCTGGAAGAGCAGTTAGTGCTCTTAACCACTGAGCTATCTCTCTAGCCCTGAGTTTCTTATAGATATTAGAAAGACATGGTCAGCACAGACTGAGCTGCAGAATAGCTAGAGAGCTGCCTCTACTGCCCTGGGATAGAGGCACAGCCAGGAACTTCTTGTAAACATTGCCCTGAATGACACTACTTTTCCTCCATAAGCATAGACTAGGTGTTCAATGTTTTTCATCTGCTTTCTTTGCCAATACACTATGTTTTATAGGTTATACATACATTGGTCCCCTTGGCCCAGATTGCAATCACACCTAAGACTGAGGTGATTTTCACTAGAGTCAGCTTTGCAAAAATATATCTTATCTGTGAGACCCTCAGTAACTGGCTCCAGCCCTACCCAAGTACAGTTTCCTTCTTATAAATTATTTGGGTATCAAAACATTGTACAGGACAGGATCTGAATTCAGCCATAGAGACTATCTTCTCCATCATCTCCAAAAATACAAGCTTTGTGGAATATACAATTACTACTATCTCATTTATTTGGTCCCTTCCTACTTGTTTCTTCCTATAGGAATATTTTCCTGTGAAGCCATCC
This sequence comes from Montemys delectorum, assembly GCA_019843815.1. Classification (NCBI taxonomy): domain Eukaryota; kingdom Metazoa; phylum Chordata; class Mammalia; order Rodentia; family Muridae; genus Montemys; species Montemys delectorum. The sequence continues at coordinate 3,113 of JADRCD010196849.1, read as the reverse complement.
TCAGAAGTGGGGCTTGAATCATAAAGCCCTGCAACACTTGGGCTTCATAAGGTCCTGGAACACACTTTGGCTGAGCCGTGAGACTTTAAACTGGGGAATCTTGTCTGCCTTATTCACCATTGTAATCTGGGTGTCTGGTATGGTGCCTGGTAAACAGCAGGCTCCCAAGGCATGTTTGAGGAATGATGAAATGCATAAATCAATGCCTAAGATTTCCCTCAAACTCTAACAACCAGTTATATCTAAGGAAAGGGTTGCACTGGTTACTTTTCTCAACTGTGTGACAGAGTACCTGACTGAAGCAACTTTAGAGAGGAAGTGTTTTTTTAGGGTTTCCAATGTAAAACATTTCATTAAAGTGGAGAAGGAACAGTAGCTAAAGTGATTCAGTGGCCACAGAGCATACAGTAGCCTGCTGTTCTATCTCTGCAGATCAAGAAAGACAGGGGTGCTGAGGAGGGGGCAGAATCAGCTCCACCCCAATGGCCCCAGTTTTCCCAATTAGACCCCCCTCTCCAAAACCCCACAGCACTAGATGGGGACCAAACCATTCAAAAACACAAGCCTGTGGGAGACATTTTATATTCAAGCCTTAAAGGTGACCTTGTATTAGAAGCAACAATATTCTCCAGCTGACCCTCTAGCTCACTCAACCTGATCAAGCTTCATCCATTGTCTACCTCACAAAGACTGTTAGGAGATTAAAATGTGCACAGCCTATAAAATGGGAAAGTAGTGGGCATTATCTGTGTCACATTAAAGTTCTCTCATAGTGTTTCTTTCAACCCACTCCTTGAGATCAATGAGTGCTGAATACCAATTAACTTTTGTTGAGAATTTGTAATGGGGCAGGCACTGTGCTAACTGCTTTATGTGCATTACCCTCTTTGCATCCCGACTGACTGTGGGAGGTAGGTTCTTTAATATTTTCCAGTCTTACAGATGAAGCATCTGGAGCTTAGAGAGGTCAAATAGCTTGCTCAAGTTCAAATAGATGCAAGTAAGAAAATTTGGATCTAAGTACAGTCTCTGCAGTCTCAGAAGCTCTGAGACCCTGCAGGAGTGAAGCAAGTTTACCCTTCTGCCATCTCCCACTAGAACTTATATTAAGAGAGCTGCCCCTGTCCAGAGACACAGCGACCCAAATTGCCTTCTAAGTACCTTCACTGGCTCTACTCTGTTCAAAGCAAGATTTATTGCTGGAGCTAATCAATTAAGCAATCGTTGTTTATTGAGCTTCTTTTGGATTATTCAATATTTATTGAGCAGTTTCATGTAGCCAGCACTTGTGCAATGAGCCATGGCAGATACAAGGCAAGTATGAGGTCCAGCCCTCATCTTCAGGGAGCTTGAAATCTAGTGGCAGATTGGAGAGGAAAGAAGTTGACAATATTAAACCGCCTAAGAAATAAGGACTTGAATCTTACATCGATTAGTACCAACAACCTATTATATTGGAAGACCGAAAGGGGAGAGAGTCTCTTTACTACTCGATGGAGATTAAGATTCATAAAGATGATAGAACTCAAATATAACTTCCAACACCAGTGTGTGTGTGGGGGGGGGGCAGAGAGGCTGGCAAAAAAAGGTTGTAAAGAAAGCGTTCCAGCTGGGAAAGTATAGAAAAGACAAAAACAGAAAGGGCAGGAGCTCTCAGAAGCCAGTGCACTCATCCAGCTAGAACAGTGTGAATCTCATGTTTATGAAACATATTCCAATGCAAAAAGCCAGGCTTGCTCCCCAGCTATTACCATCGTGCCTAACACAGAGAAATAATTTATTGTGTGATTGTTAAGCTGAGCTTATGTGAAAGCAAATGAGTTTGTGGCATACAAAGGTGTTACTATCTAGGAGAATGTAACATCCATATGCACATAAGGCCTGGGCAGCGTGGCGTGGAGACCTTGAAATCAACTTCCCTTGTCTCTTGTTTGTGTCCAAGGTGGAGGGAGGCAGAGGCAGCATGATTACTCAACAATGTAAAGTCTTAAGAGTATAAGATGAATCTGTTCTAATGATCAGTATGTAACATGCTGTCTATACCTAAACTGTAGCTGGACTTGAAATTATATTGGAATAAATGGTGTATTAGGTGATTGCTATCTATCTATCTATCTGTCTATCTATCTATCTATCTATCTTTCTTTCTATCTATTTATCTATCTATCTGTCCGTCTATCTATCTATCTTCAGATGCATGTACACACACACACACAAACATGCATGCATGCATGCCTGCACATGCATGTACACACACACTTACCAACTCAAATAAAAAACCCAGTGTTGTAAGTGCTACTGATACCACAATAAACAAAATTAATAAATAGTTTTGATTCTATCAATATGATAAAGTAACTAACATAAGATTGTCATTTCTTACAACATACTTGAAAGTACTGAGGGTTTATCATATTTTAAATACATGAATGAAGAAAACAAAATAAGATCCTAGAAATAGAAACTGAATGGGGAGTCTGGAGATGTAAGCCATGAAGCCAAGACTATCTTTGGTAGCTTTTGGCAAGCTGTCCTGCCCTGGGCCCTCTAGCTCTACAGCTCAGCAGGAATAAGAGGAACAGGCCAGATTCAAACAGAGTTTCGTGGGAGTTGAATTTGAGGTCTCCACACAATGTTGCTCAGGCCATAAGAGAGAAGTTAGATACAATGTTCTACAAAATTTCATGGTTTTGCTCTCTGATCTACATAAAGTCTTCCTTCACAGGTAGACCACAGTGGTGTTTTCTGGGGATTAGAGTGGTCTCTTGCTGACTATCTAGTAACTTGCCTTCAAAGCTTGGTTAGTTTCATTTTTTGGTATATACACATCCAGAGATATAGGTAGAGATTTCATTGGGTAATATCTGAGAAAGTGTAGAGAGCCGTCTGAACCGCACCCTAAAGATGGCAATGGCTGGCCGAGAGCTCTGAGATAAACAACACCTGATTTGGCTTGAAGGTTGTGCTTCTGAGTGGCATGATCTTCCCTGGCCTATGGGGAGATGACAGGTGGCATGAGTTCATGGGCTCCTACTAGGATATAAGCTGTGCCCGAGTAGGGATCTCGGGCTCACCTCCACACAATGCTGCCTGTAAAGTATCCTGAGTAAACC
>JADRCD010196848.1:16162-26992 GCA_019843815.1 Montemys delectorum | reverse complement strand
GGGGGGGGGGGTGTACTCAGGTGGTGGGCATGCCATCTGAAACTGCCTGCAGTTCATGAACTGGGTCCTCTCAGGAGAAGGACCAAAGGATCTGAAATAGAGGGTTCAAAATGCAAAGAGAAATCACGAAGTCAAGTTGAAATAGTCCAATCAAGACTTCGCTTTACATAGAATAAGCCAGGGTTTTTATAGTCATAAGAGAAACCGAAACCAAATCTCTAGATTACATGATATTTGCATACTGCAAAAAAGGTTCAGGTGTCAAAGTCCCTAGGTTCGGAAGATCTTCAGGCGGTGGGCATACTCAGGTGGTGGGCATGCCTGAGTACCTCACACACATATATATGTAAGGTAGGGCTGCCATAGTATGAAGACTAGTGAACAGTGAAAGATGAAGATATGTTTATTAGGATAGAACAGAAATAAGGGCTGACTCAGGCAGAGGTTGAAGCAAAACACGCTCTAAGCATAGGAGATGTTTATACAAAGATTCTGAGGTAAAGGACATTAGTGTCTGAAGAGTATGAAAAGCCTGTGCTGAAAAGCATGGCCAGCAAAGAAAAATGGTGTCTCATAATGCAGTGAGAAACTAAGATCCTGACTGTCAATCAAAAGCTACAATAGACAGCCATAGACAAAGATTCAGATTTCATTCAAAGTCCAGAAGACAGTTACAAGAGACCAATATCAGAGCAGGACACATGGTAATGTGGTATTGGTGATAATTAATGGATGAGAAATCGGTGGCTTGGGTTTGGTAGCAATGACATAGACAAAGACAAAGACAAAGACAAAGACAATTAGACAAATATGTGATTTGGAGTTCAGAAAAAAAGAATAGGAATCAATAATACCTGGGATGAGAGAATTGTCAAAATCGTGAATATCAATGTTGCTATGGATTTAGAGACAATGAAGAGAGTTGCAGGAGAGCATTTTGGCTTTGTTTACCTTTATGCTTTGTGGTTGTGGCACTTAAGAAGTCAAGAAGACATCTAAAGATCTCAAGAAGGCATCTGAAAGCACTGGCCAAGTGGCTGTTCTTTATAAGAAAGTTGATATTCTTATTTATAATAGAGATAAAAAGCTATGATCACAGACTGAAAAAAGACTGTAGACTTATGAAATTTGTGGCTTATATTAGCTTAATATAATAGTTAGCAGGAACTTCAGGTCAGAAAAATAGGGAAGGATGGGAGAATGGGACAGTAAGAACAGAGCAGGGAATGAATTCTAACAGAAATGGGAAGAAGATATGATAATCAAAAAATAATCTTCACAAGAAAAAAAAGCAAATTTACCAGAAAAAAATTGCTGGTCAGTGTATTTTACTGTAGTCTGTATAATACTTTCTGGTTTACAGGACTAGAGTTTGTATCCAAGACTCATTCTTTTCCACAGTGTCTTAGGGTTTCCACTGCTGTGAAGAGATACCATGACCAAGGCAACTCTTATAAAGGAAAACACCTAATTGGGGCTAACTTACAGTTCCAGAGCTTTAGTCCATTATCATCATGGCAGGGAAACATGGCAGAGAAAAGATAAACAGAGTACTGGAAAAGGACCTGACTGTTCTATGCCTTGATCCAAAGGCAGGAGGAGATGTGTGCCGCACTAGCTGTAATTTGAGCATAGGAGACCTCAAAGCCCACACCAATGGTGACACACTTTCTCCAACAAAGTCACACCTTCTAATAGTGCCTCTCCCTATGAGCCAAGCATTCAAACAAATGAGTCTGTGGAGGCCATACCTATTAAAACCACCACACACAGTAAATTCTGTGATCCAGCTTTAGTGGTAATTTTACTACAGCCTGTGGAGCACAGGGGCCATGTCCTACTGACAGTTGATTCCTTCCCAGTAAGTGTAACTCTGTTGATAGAAGCCAGGTCCTAGTTAGGGTTTCTATTTCTGAAAAGAGATATGACTGCAGGAGAAAACGTTTCTGTTTCATTTTCTTTTCTTTTCTTTCTTTCTTTCTTTCTTTCTTTCTTTCTTTCTTTTTTCTCTCTTTTTTTTTTTTTTTTTTGAGACAGGATTACTCTATGTAATGCTCCTAGAACGCCTTTTGTAGACCAAACCAACCTCAAACTCACAGAGACCCACCTGCCTCTGCCTTTCAAGTGCTAGTATTAAAGGCATGCACCACCACACCCAGCTAGAAAGGCTTATAAAGGAAGTCATTTACTTGGGGCTGTCTTACAGTTCAGAGCTTTAGTCCATTACGCTCATGGTAAGAAGCATGGAGAACACAAGGCAGACACGGTGCTGGAGAGGGATTGAGAATTCTCTGTCTGGATCCCTGGGCAGCTAAAGGAAGAGTGAGCCAATAGGCCTAGGTTGAGCTTCTGAAACCTCAAAACCCAGGCCTCCTCCTACACACTTCCTCCACCAAGGTCTCACCTCCTACTAGTGATGTTCACTATAAGCTTATGGGGGCCGTTTTAATTCAAACCACCACAAGACCTATGTAGATCCATGGAAAACATGACAAGGACCCAAAATCCAACATGTACTGCGTTCAGTTTCCAGTGACCCCCCATCCCAAATACTAAAAAGAAAGCCATCATATGAAGGACTAAGTAAGTCATGTCATTCCAGGGATGTAGCATGGTGATTATGTGTTGAAGGAAGGCTGAGACTTCTTCAGTATATGAAGCCTATACAGTCTTAAGAGCAATTGATTCCTGCAGGATGCCTTCCTTTCTCAGACCTTCTCAACTGCATATCATATGTGAAATGAGAGACACAAGTTATCTAGAAAAAAAAAAAACTAGTGAAGAGAGACAAAAACCATAGTTAATTTCTCATTAGTCTCCTGATCAAAATCCCTTCCATGAGTGCTGAAGTTGATAACCTGCCATCACTCCAACAGCACAAACTTCAAATCAATACTTGAATGTTTGTGTTCACCTTCTGGTACAACATGAAGACACTGAATATTTCCCAACATAAATTAATTTTTCCTAGTTGTACACACACACACACACACAGAGAGAGAGAGAGAGAGAGAGAGAGACAGAGAGACAGAGAGACAGAGAGACAGAGAGACAGAGAGACAGAGAGAGACAGAGACAGAGAGACAGAGACAGACAGAGACAGACAGAGACAGACAGACAGACACAGAGACAGACAGAAAGAGACAGAGACAAAGAGAACCCTACAAGTTCAAATTTCTTGGCGCGCAGAATAGAAATATGTGGATTCCATCTAAGAGACAAATCCATAGAAAGTATTTCTACTTTTCATTTGTGTATCTGTTTCCTGGTTAGATGGTTCTATACCATAAGCTGTGACAGATAGGAGCCATCTTTGCTGACCCATTACATTTGATTACAAATGGATGCTGTTAGTGGCTTACAGAAGAACCAAGAAACTTGCTTACCCCTAAAATAAACATTATTTCTTCAAATGTTACCTGTCTCACTCAAAAGAAAGGCAAAGTGCCAGATGTGAGGATGTCAATAAGAGGGGGGGGGGGGGGAAAGACAGAAAGAAAAGAACTACTGAAAACAATGTTTCGCAAAGTTTTGAAAAAGTGGCCCTAGCCTTGTGAGAACACAATGAACCACTGCTGAAGGAAACGGGTGCAGTCACCTCACTTCAGACTCCAATCAGGCTTCCTTTGTTCTGCAGCTTCTCTTGGAGCTAGCAGTCCCTCTGCAATACCTGTGCACATCCTTCTATTCATATGTTAATTGTGTCAAAGCTGTTATTCTTTCTTCACCACAATCTGCTTTTAAAGTAATGATGACATTTATGAAGGACTGTCTAGAGAGGTGAGTTCTGTGTGGACATTGGAAGTTCCTGGCAGTGCACCAAGCCCGCAGCATGAAGGAGAAATGTGTGCCTGCCCTTCCCTCGGGGATCTACTTGAACATTAAGAGGTTATCACAAGAGCCCTTATGGACTTTAGCTGTTTCCACTGATGTGACATTTGGATTTCAATGGCAGCTTTATGACTCTCTTAACAGCTTTGATCAGAGCAGAGATGTGTAGATTATCCCATGGCATCTCAGGAGAAGCAGACTTGTATCTCAGGCAGAAGGGGCAAAGAAACCACACATCTTTATTCTGCTAATGACCAAGCTAAGGCACAGGCTACATGGCATACAGGAAGTCACATAACATTACAGGGACCTCCCTTTTCTCTGCATACAGATTAATTGCCTATGGCAAATGTTGCGTGCAAATTTCAAGGGCAATTGAGTCCTGTGTGCTTCCAAATGTGCATCTTTTTTGCCTCTCTCTCTCTCTCTCTCTCTCTCTCTCCCTCTCTCCCTCTCTCCCTTTCTCTCTTTTTCTAAAGGCCAAAAGTTGTCAATTTTATGTGCAATTGAGTTATGCATACCCCAAACCCTAATGGGGCACCTCAACTACACTTCCAAACCATCAATTATAAATATATCCTTGATATCTAATGTCTTTAGGGAGTAGCCAGACTGCTTTGATGGAGTTGTTTTATGTGGATTCTGTTTCCTGTTTTTACAAGAGGACTGTGGTTATTAGTTTAACCAAACAGGACATTTCATTCCAATATGCCTTATTTTCTCACCATGCTAAAATGTAAGGAAATAAACCACGTTTATGAGTGTCTTCAGTTTGTGAAGATTGGAAAGAAGTGAGATGCAATTTCGAACACATAAATACTGAATATCTGCAGTCCTCATTTATAATGTGCCCCAAGATGTGTTCACCATTTAAAATGATAGCTTGTAAATATTCTTATTAAAGAAATCAAGTGTAGGAAGCCCCTCCCTCCCTCCTCAGCCATCCTCCATCTCACCCTTGCTGAACTTTATGTGAAGAGTGTTTTCTGTGATCAAAGAAATGCAGATTTGAAGGCAAGCTTTGTTACTAAGAACTGAGTTTTGAGAAAAGAGGTTTTCTCAAACTCACTGGTTTTCTCATCTCTGCAAAAGAGGACAAATTAAGCAAACTTACTTTGTAGGATTGAGGTAGGTTATCCATCAGGATCATTTGAAACCATAGCCAGTAGATACTAGATGAAGCCAAGGAAGTCTAGGGTTGTCTAAAATACCACGCTGGCAAAAAAAAAAAAAAAAAAAAAAAGTATAAAATTATAAAATGTATGGTTTAGATTTTCAGCCAAGAATTGAGAGATGGCAGTGGGTTTGGCAGTTGCCTCCGCCTGGTGAATCCAGAGGTGGCAGTGATGGCCTCATCCTTCATTAGCCCAGGGTGGAGGGAGGAGTTCCTTCTATGTCCTTATCTGGTTCCTCTCATTCCATCTTCAGGGGCTTCCCTTGTACTGGTCTTTCTATCCTTTGCATAGCGTGCCGGTTAACAAGGGATGTTCAAAATGAAGCCACCAACTTCAGTTTCTGTTTGAAGCCGGTGACACGGTGCCGTGAAAACACCCAGTAGACTGGGGTTCACTCTGCTCACAAGGGCTTCACCTTCGCATATTTTACTGTCAGTTTCTTGACATTTTTGTCAGCTTACGACTGGAGGGCAGAGGTGCTGGCGGCAGGTCCAACCACACTTTTTTTTTTTCCTCTCTCCGTTGCATTTTTAGAGTCTATGAAAAAAAAAAAAAAAAAAAAAAAAAAAAAAAAAAAAAAAAAAAAAAAACAACCCAGAGGTGTGGAGGTGGAGGGTGAGGAAGCATAGGGAAGAGAGGTGGTGGTGTAGCGGCGGAACCCTGTGAGGGTCAAGGTTATGAGAGTCAGATACAGTGGTCTTTTTCTACCTGCTGGAACCCTGGAAAGAGCTGGAAGCAGCGATCTCTCCCGTACCCTCGTCTCATGCCCAGTTCCTGAGACACAAAGCTTAAAGAGTTACTGTTTCATTTTCTCCATTTCTTCCCTATACAAGGGAAACAAAAGACAAATATTTGGCTCTCCTGTTTGGAGAAGTAATCTTTGCTCTTCAGTGCTCTTTCACCCTGTAAGAAAGAACTGTGTTCATCCTGGAGCTGAGATCTCTCTCACCACACGAGGATCATTTTCTCTGTAGCTGTTCCTCTGGCTCCACTCCCCTGCTTCTTTACAGCTAAGCCCTTTATGGCTGTGTGCTCTTCTAAAATCCTGGAACACATGTACAGATGCACACTTTTTTTTTTATTAGATATTTTCTTTAATTACATTTCAAATTTTATCCCCTTTCCTCACTTCCCCTCCGAAAACCCCACAATCCCATACCCCATTCCCCTGCTCACTAACACTCCCACTCCTGCTTCCCTGTTCGGGCATTCCCCTACAATAGGGCATCTAGCCTTCACAAGACCAAGGGCCTCTCTTCTCATTGATGTCCCACAAGGCCATCCTCTACTACATATGCAGTTGGAGCCATGGGTCCCTTCATGTGTACTCTTTGGTTGTTCGTTTAGTCCCTGGGAGCTCTGGGGATACTGGTTGGTTTGTATTGTTCCTCCTATGGGGCTGCAAATCCCTTCAGCATCTTGAGTCCTTTCTCTAGCTTCTTCACTGGGGACCATGTGCTCAGTCCAATGGATGGCTGTATATCTACTTCTGTATTTGTCAGGCAATGGCAGAGCCTCTCGGAAGACAGCTATATCAGGCTCCTATCAGCAAGCACTTGTTGGCATCCATAATAGTAACTGTATATGGAATGGATCCCCAGGTGGAACTGTCACTGGATGGCCTTTCCTTCAGTTTCTGCTCCAATATTTGTCTCTGTATCTCCTCCCATGGGCATTTTGGTCTCCCTTCTAAGAAAGACCAAAGTATCTACCCTGTGGTCTTCCTTCTTCTTGAGTTTCATGTGGTCTGTAAATTGTATTTTGGGTATTCCGAACTTCTGACTAATATCCAATTATCAGTGAGTGCATACCATGTGTGTTCTTTTGTGATTGGGTTACCTCACTCAGGATGATATTTTCTAGTTCTGTCCATTTGCCTAAGAATTTCATAAATTCATTGCTTTTAATAGCTGAGTAGTACTCCATTGGGTAAATGTACCACATTTTTTGTATCCATTCCTCTGTTGAAGGACATCTGGGTTCTTTCCAGCTTCTGGCTATTATAAATAAGGCTGCTATGAACATAGTGAATCATGTGTCCTAAGTACATGTTGGAGCATCTTCTGGGTATATGCCCAGGAGTGCTATAGATGGGTCCTCCGGAAGTACTATGTATAGACTCACACTTAACCCATCCTTCCTGAAGCACTGATCCTGGACACAGCTTTTTCTTTCATCCCCCACCATTTACAAACACAGAAAAGAAAACTTGAACTAAAAATTGTGGGGATCTACTCGGTTTTGTTTCTAATGATGCTACAAGAAAGCAATGATAACAGGGAGAAAAATGACTTGTTAGGTTCAAAGTGCCCCCCCCCCCCAAACATGCATATGGTCCTACTGGTGACAATGCCCTCAATAGAAGAACTCTTGCTGAGTAAACAGGATGGTTGTTGGCCGAACAGAAGCCTAAAGGCCAGTTTCTATTTACTAAGACCCTCTCTTAATCTCCCCCACCCAAGGTTAACTACCTCAAGCAAGGGCATCTAGTTGCCAGTCCATCAAAACAGTGTGTTTGAGCTCAAAGACCCCACCCTGTCCCCAGTCATATAAAATCTGGTTGCTTTCTGCTATTTTGTTTCTGTCCTTGCCACCCTTCCCCCATGGCCTTGGCAGTTTAATCTCCAGTGCTCCTGTGAGTAGACACCAGAAAGGAATACTCTGCTACATGCAGGGCAGGGATTCTAATGCAGCAGTTTGGAGAATGTCATCTCTGGAGGCCAGATTAGCCAGAAGAGAGTTGAGCTTCCTGCTTGTGATCCATTAGGAATCCCTTGACCTATACAAGACTATAGAGGGCTATAGAAGACAGGGAGACTGAAACTTAGAGATAGTGAGATGGAAAATAAGAAAGGAGACAGATGGACTGACAGGCTCATCTGCCTCCATAGACTTTATCCCAGTTTCTGCATTAAGTCCTTTAAAAGGCCTGAGACAAACAGATCAATGGAATGCTATTTCTTGAACCTCTCCAGCTATATAGGAGTGCTGTATTTCCCCCTCTCTCTATATCGCCTATCTGTCTCCCCTTGCTCCTCTTTCTCCCTCTCTCCCCACTTAAGCTTCGATCTATAAATCCATAATAAACTTCTCTAAACTTTATCCTCTATAGACTGTGGACTTCATTCTTGAAATACAAAAGACAACACTCAGAAGCCACAGGCCTGGAGCTCATCTAGAAAGGACTCAAGATACCCCAATATTTCTGTATCAATAACACATGAAAATGTCAATGGATATACAAAAAGCATTCGATAAAATTCATCATTTATTCATGATAAACACAGTAAAGCCCACATACAACAATATAGTAATTTATCAGTAAAGACTACATACAACACTTGGGTAGTTAACTTTATCCTGAATATTGACAAGGATATCTATTCAAATTAATCTTACTCAATATAGTGTTGGTATCTTAATACATCAAGGTAAGAGAAGGAAATAAAATCAACGCAAATGAGAAAGAACAAGTAAAATTATCCATGTTTGTAGATGATATAAAATTAAAATATTTTAAATATTTTAACAAAAGATTCTAAGATATGACATACATTTTCAACAAAATATCAAGAAAAAAACCAACATTTAAAAACAGTTCATCTTTCACACAACAATAGTAAACTCACTGAGAAGGGATTTGGAAAATAATTCCATTCATAATATATGACACATATGTAGGCATAAACTTGACCAAAGATATTAAAAGCCTGCTCAGTGGAAACTCTAATGACCGAAGGAAAGAAACTGTAGAATACAATAGAACATAGGAAGCTCCTTATGTTCATGAACCAGCAGAATTTTTATTGTTAAATTAGTATAATAGTGGTATTACTAAAACCAATCTACAGTTTAAATGTAGTCACTATCAAATTCCAACAACATTCTCCCACAGAAGTAGAGAAAATATCTTTAAAATAATGTAAAAGCAAAATGACTCTGAATAGCCAAAACAACAGAAATATTAAATCAAATTATCAACTAAAAATACCAAAATGCTTGACTTTAAACTATATTAGAGAGCTATACTAACAAACACATTACAATTGCACACACACACACACACACACACACACACACACCAAATAAACCATGGAATAAAATAGTGGATCCAGAAGTAAGCCCGAGCAGCTATAGCCATCTAAGATTTTTAAGAACATGTCAAAAACACACACTGGAGAAAAGACAGTTTCTTCAACAAAGGATACTGGGGAAGAGAGTGATGTCTCTAAGACTGAACCTAGATCTTTATCTCTTACAATGAAAACATTTCATTTAAAATGTAAAACCTTAATGTAAGATTGGAACCTTTGTAACTGCTGAAGGAACTCAAGTGAAAACCATCTCAAGATGCCGGCAATGGCAAGAACTGTTTAAAAGGTCTCGAAAAACCAAAAAAAAAAAAAAAAAAGGGATCACAGGCATCAGAAAGACAATGGCAGGAGTGCGCAACTTCAGTTGCAAGAAGCATACACCACTACACAGGAGAGAAGTAATAATCAATAGAGTGAAGAAATTCATCTGGGTGGCTTCTAGAGATGCTGCCTACATTTGAATTAAGACTTCCCACACTAATTAATCCAATTAGTCCATATTTACTCAACAGCAGTTCAATATCTAGGGCATACAAAGACTTCAAAGTTTTAAATACTGAAAAGAGTAACTAATGGTGATAGTTTGCTTTAATGTCAGCTTGCCACAAATCAGAATCATGAGTCATGAGCACAAATTGAGAAATTGTCTTAATTGAATTAATTAGTGTAGGATGTCGTATTTCAAATGTAGGCAGCACCTTTAGAAGCTGCGCAGATTAAAAGGGGTGGGTGGTGGATGGGTATGACCGACAGAAAGAAGAGTGTGACTTATCTCTCCGCCTGAATTATTTGACCCTGATGCTGTTAGGAAAATTCCTTTAATGATTTAAAAGGCAGTATTTGAGGCTTTTAGTCATTGACTGAGAACCAGTGGCTCTCCGAGAACTAAGTTGTTGGTGCTGGATTGTTACAGTGCTCATCCTCATGGAGGGTTACTACCAGAATCTTAGCTTCTCTACTGAAACCAGTCACTGAGGGACTACTGCTGAGGCACCAGCCTCAGAGGCCAACCAGGAGTTGTGTTCTAAGTTTCTCTGTTGTGATTCTGCTGTTCTTACTATTTTGAAGTAAACTTATTTGACAAATTCACACACACATGCGCGCGCGTGCGCGCGCGCACACACACACACACACACACACACACACACTAAAACCTCACTAAAACCATGACTAATACAGCAGTCTAATAAATGGGCATGAACTGAATGGATATCTCTAAAACAGTGATGTACAAATGCCTGAAAGATACAGGCAATAATGTTTAACATCTTTAGCCAAATTAAAAGTGCATTAAAGCATGGAAGCAAATCATGAAGAAGTAAAATTGCATGTTTACAAACAGCCCTTCAAAACAAGTTTAATTAAGCAGCTATAGCTGTGTGGACTTATTTCTGCGTTCTCTGTTCTTTTTCATTAGTTTGCAGATCTGATTTTGTGTCAGAACCATGCTTCTTCTGTTACTGTGGCTCTGTTATAATCTGAGGCCAAACATTGTGAGACCTTCAACATTGCTCATTCTGATATGTATCCATCACCTGCCTGTCTAGATTGTTTTTCTAGTTCTGGGTTTGAGTATCACTGGAATTTGATGACTGAGGTGAAAGTATACAATATTTTTGATAATATATCTATTTCACAGTATTAATTGTACCAAACTATGTGCATGAAGGGAGTATTTGTCTGTCTATCTATCTATCTATCTATCTATCTATCTATCTATCTATCTATCT
>JADRCD010196848.1:0-16152 GCA_019843815.1 Montemys delectorum | reverse complement strand
TCTATCTATCTATCTATCTATCTATCTATCTATCTATCTATCTATCTATCTATTTATCTATCTACCTATCTCTTTGTTCAGTTTAAATCATCATTGTCCCCCATCCCTCTTCTCCTCCCAGTCCTATCCTTACAAATCTCCCCCCCCACTACCTCCTCCCTTTTTACACAGAGAATGGGACACCCCCTTAAATACTACTCCACCCTGGTATGTCAAGTCATAGTAAGTCTAAGAGCATCCAACTGACATCCGACCAGGTAGTCCAGTTAGGAGAAGGGGATTCAATGGTAGGTAACAGAGTCAAATATAAGTCCACTCCAATTGCTTGAGGACCCACATGAAGCTGCACATCTGCTATAAATATGCAGAGGACCTAAGGTCCTGCCTGTGCATGTTCTGGTTGGTGGTTCGGTCTCAGTGAACCCCTGTGGGCCCAGGTTAGTTAACTCTGTAGATCTTCTTGTGTTGTCCTTGACCAAAGGGTTTCCTTTTATCTTCTACGGTCTTCTTCTATTTCTATTTTCAATACTTTGATAGTTTAGTGTCTGTCTTTCATTTCTTTAATTAGTTTTATTCCTAGGGTTTTGTTGTTGTTGATGTATGCTTGATTAAGCTCTTGTGAATGAGGTTCAGCCCCTCTGTTTTCTTCCTCAATAAGGTAGTTATTAATATACAGGAAAGTTCCTGATCTTTGCATGCTGACTTTGGTTCTTATTTCACTTGAAGCGTTTTGCCAGTATAAGAGGTTTTGGTGAAGTCTTTAAGCTTCTTTTGAAAGTAAGATCATATTAACTGCAAACATGAATAATTTGATTTTCTTTTCCTACTTAAATCCCTTCTATTTTTTTTTCCTTAATTTCTCTAGCTGTAAGTTCAAGTATTATACTGAATGAGAGTGGAGAGAGTGAGAATCCTTATCTAGTTTCTGATAGAAGAAATATTCTCAGTTTCCCCTTCTTACAACTGTTGGTTTTAAGTCTGTCACTTACAAATTTGGTTATATTGTGGAAGGTTTGTTTATTCCTAGTTTCCTTGAGACTTTTTATCATGAAAGGATATTGATCTTTGTCAGACTTTTTCTGCATCTAATGAGATGATCCTGTGATTTCTGTCCTAAAGTTAACTTGTGCACTGTATTTTATACATGCATATATATTGATTTGCATGTAGAACCAACATTGTACCCTGGAATGAAACCATGTAAGTATGTAACTTTGAGCAACCATTATGGAAAACAGGCAAAGAAATCTTAAACAAACAAAAATAAGCAAACACTGAAACCAAACAAACAAATTAAATAAAGCATAAAAACAAATCTATGATATGACACAGTAACACTAATCTTGGGTTTATACCCATAATACTTCAAATATACATAGCACTGATAATTCTATATTCAGGTTTATTATATACATTTCCCAGTAACCTACAAATAGCATGAGCCTAGACAGCTAGAAACATGAATAAAGAACATGTGACACATGTAGACAATAGAATTTTATGCAGCCACAACAAAAACAAAAACCATGATATTATATGAAACTTAACAAACTAGAGGTAGCCAGGCAGTGGTGAAGCATGCCTTTAATCCCAGCACTTGGGAGGCAGAGACAAGCAGATTTCTGAGTTTGAGGCCAGCCTGGTCTACAAAGTGAGTTCCAGGTCAGCCAGAGCTACACAGAGAAACCCTGTCTCAAAAACCCAATAAATAGATTGGTAGATAGATAAATAAATACTAGAGGTAGAAAGATGAGTGATGTAGACTTGTCTTTATATGTGAAATATAGTTTTAAATATGTAGTGTGTGGGTATGAATGTGCATGCACACATTCATAAATACTACAATGTCATGTGAATGTACAGATATACTTTTAATTACTCAAAGAAAAACGTATTTTGTTCTTAGCTAACTATAGTCTCGAGGAAAGAAAGGAAACATACAAGCATAACAGCAGTAATTTATAGATAGGTAATAACATGAGGATTATAAGCAGAGAAATCAAAAAAGTATGAAAATGTAGATATATTTCATGTTGAATAATGATACTAAATAATTTTCTTATTTTCTTATTTTGAAGTATTTTTAAATTAATTTTAGGATAACATAAAGTAATAGAATTTATTATGACTTAAATAAAGGTGAATCATTATGCTTTATTTGGATTCATCTACTCCCCTAACCCTTGCCTCCTCTCTCATTCTGAATGACACCATTCATTCTCCCTAAATAACCTGCCCCAACCCCTGACTTTCAAGTCATGTGTTCCATCTTTCCTTCGTATGCCTCTGTCAATTAAGATAGATTCCTTTTCTCTCATAATCAGTCGACTTGCTAGTTCTCTGACCTTCACAAATACAGGTGCAGACACAGGTATAAATACATATACACACACACACAATAGATTGAGCAAGTACATAGGATTTTTAGGTATTTCTTCCTAGTGAGGGTTAACCATCAATATATAAAATTTGTAAGTGAAATGACTCATGGACCACCCTTATAGCATCAAAAAGATTCAAGACAAGGGTCAGCATGGTATTCCTAGGCAGAGGACTCTGAGTGGGAGAAATTACTTTGGAAATCTGAGAGTCATTTCATTCCACTTGATTGCCTTTCTTATCATATTTATATTTTAGACTGTGCATAAAATTCTGGTAACCATGAAATGTCTCCAGCCTTCCAGTATTTTTTCCCAGAAACCATATTTGTACAAATGGGAACAATTCATTGAAATATCACTAATATCTAGACTATGATGAAAACAATCATTGGGTGAAAATTTTTCCATTGCCAAAGAGTTTTCTAGAATCCATTGCTGTCAACCATTGCAATGTCGTTTCTCATCATTATCTATTCAAAGCATCTAAAAACAAATTTTAAGCAGTGTTATAGAGAATAGAGTATTGAATTTAATTTTGCCTGCAAATCTTACTTTGGGCTCTACAGTCTGAGACACGTGAGGCTTCATAACAGTCATCTAGCTGGGATCATATCTTAGTCCTCTTGAGGAACTGCTTCATATGCTACACAGAAAGACAGAAAGAAAGAAAGAAAGAAAGAAAGAAAGAAAGAAAGAAAGAAAGAAAGAAAGAAAGAAAGAAAGAAAGGAAGGAAGGAAGGAAGGAAGGAAGGAAGGAAGGAAGAGAGTTGTCAGCTGGTTATTCTAATGATTTCTAGACCTGGGTAAGCATCAAGCTCACTAGGGAAGCACTGCCTGCTTCCAGCTTCTCCTGGAGAAGTCTGGGGCTAGGGGAACACACAAATCTACTCACTTAAAGGTACTCTATGCTTCTCTGAGAAAACTTTTGAGCCCTCAACTCCTCTGTTCTTGTATTCTTTTCTCTTTAAACTAAGAACCTCAGTCTCAAGGGACTCTTCAACTTTGATGTAGTCCTGACTCTCTAACTCCTCCTCCAATGTTTCCTTTTGGCTTTGCTGAGATAGGCTCTAGATTTCATCTTTAAAAACTAAATGATGAAATAAACATAAAATCCATGGATTGTATGAACAGATGTAGCTGGAATTTGTTTGGATGCTGCTTTTCAAACAACACTTTGTTGTAATGAACTCACACACACAGCATGAAGCTACATCAATGGAACAACTCAAGCAAAGAGGAGCCAGTTGGAAACTTCCCATCTTAGCAAAAGTCTGTACAGTTACAATGACCACAGTAATGACACAGAGCTTTGCTTAGAGATTTATATTTTAGTGTCAGTTGATTTTCTTTTATATCTGCTCATAACAAAAGAAAAAGAAAAGAATTATGATTGAGTTGAAACTAGAAAAGCAACTAAGTTTGTATCTTCATCTGCCATTTATGGCCCTTTGCCTGCATTCCATCTTTCCACAACACTTACTATTACCCTTCCTTCCTTCATCCCTTTCTAAACATACTTGTTTGT
Organism: Montemys delectorum; assembly: GCA_019843815.1. Lineage (NCBI taxonomy): Eukaryota > Metazoa > Chordata > Mammalia > Rodentia > Muridae > Montemys > Montemys delectorum. The sequence goes on along the minus strand of JADRCD010196848.1, from coordinate 12,246 downwards.
CCACACCTACATATATTTACATATGAATATATACATACATATATACACACATGTATATATATGTGTGTGTGTATATATATATACATATATATATATATTATAGGTAGGATCTGAATATGAGAGAGAACAAGCATTTTCTTTTTCTTTCTGAATCTGAGTGACCTGGATTAATATTATATATTCTTTTTTTTAAAGATTTATTTATTTATTTTCCGTATATGAGTACATACTGTAGCTGTGCAGAGAGTTGTGAGCCTTCGTCTAGTTGGTGGGAATTGACTTTTAGGACCTCTGCTTGCTTGGGTCGGCCCTGTTTGCTCCAGCCCCGCTTGCTCCAAAAGACCACACTTGCTCAGTCCCTGCTCACTCTGACACCAAAAATTTATTTATTATTATAAATAAATACACTGTAGCTGTCTTCAGACACACCAGAAGTGGGCATCATATCTCATTATGGGTGGTTGTGAGCCACCATATATTTGCTGGGATTTGAACTCCAGACTTTTGGAAGAGCTCTTAACCGCTGAGCCATCTCATCAGCTCCAGTCATTTACTTTCTTTCTTTTTTTTTTATTAGATATTTTCTTTATTTACATTTCAAATGATATCTCCTTTCTCTGTTTCCTGTGAGGGGGGAACCCTGTTCCCTCATCCCTCCCCCTGCTCACCAACCTACCCCCTTCTGCTTCCTGGCTCTGGCATTCCCCTATACTGGGGCATAGAACCTTCACAAGGAGTGAGGGCCTCTCTTCCCATTGATGATCAACTAGGCCATCCTTTGCTATGCATATGCTGCTGTAGCCATGAGTCCCACCATGTGTGTTCTTTGGTTGGTGTTTTAGTCCCTGGGAGATCTGAGGATACTAGTTAGTTCATATTGTTGTTCTTCCTATGGGGCTGCAAAACCCTTCAGCTCCTTGGGTCCTTTCTCTAGCTCCTACATTGGCAACCCTATGCTCAGTCCAATGGATGGCTGTGAGCCTCAACTTCTGTCTTAGTAGGGCACTGTCAGAGCCTCTCAGGAGAGAGCTATATCAGGCTTCTGTCAGTCAGCACTTGCTGGCATCCACAGTAGTGTCTGGGTTTGATGATTGAATATGGGAAGGATTCCCAGGTGGAGCAGTCTCTGGATTGTCCTTCCTTGAGTCTCTGCTCCATAGTTTGTCTCTGCAATTTCTTCCATGAGTATTTTGTCTCCTCTTCTAAAAAGGATTGAAGTATCCACACTTTGGTCTTCCTCTTCTTGAGTTTCTTGTGGTTTGTAGATTGTATTTTAGGTATTCTGAGTTTCTGGGCTAATATCTACTTATCAATGAGTGCATACCATGTGTGTTCTTTTGTGATTAGATTACCTCACTCAGGATGATATTCTCCAAATCCATCCATTTCCCTAAGTATTTCATAAATTCATTGTATTTAATAGCTAAGTAGTACTCCATTGTGTAAATGTACCACATTTTCTGTATCTATTCCTCTGTTGAGGGACATCTGGGTTGTTTCCAGGTTCTGGCTATTATAAATAAGACTGCTATGAATATAGTGGAGCATGTGTCCTTATTACATGTTGGGGCATCTTCTGGGTATATGCCCAGGAGTGGTATAGTTAGATCCTCTGGTAGTACTATGTCCAATTTCTTGAGGAACCACCAAACTGATTTCCAGAGTGGTTGTACCAGCTTGCAATCCCACCAGCAATGAAGGAGTGTTCCTCTTTTTCCACAACCTCGCCACCATCTGCTGTCACCTGAGTTTTTGATCTTAGCCATTCTGACTGGTGTGAGGTGGAATCTCAGGGTTGTTTTGATTTGCATTTCCCTGATGACTAAGGATGTTGAACATTTCTTTAAGTGCTTCTCAGCCACTCAGTATTCCTCAGTTGAGAATTCTTTGTTTAGCTCTGTATCCCATTTTTGATAGGGTTATTTCATTGTCTGGAGTCTAACTTCTTGAGTTCTTTGTGTATACTGGATATTAGCCATCTATTGGATATAGAATTGGTAAAAATCTTTTCCCACTCTCTTGGTTGCTGTTTTGTCCTATTGACAGTGTCCTTTGGGTTACAGAAGCTTTGTAATTTTATGAGGTCCCATTTGTCAATTCTTGATCTTAGTGCATAAGCTATTGGTTCCAGAAATTTTCCCCTGTGCCCATGTGCTCAAGGCTCTTCCCCACTTTCTTTTCTACTAGTTTCAGTGTGTCTGGTTTTATGTGGAGGTCCTTGATCCACTTGGACTTGAGCTTTGTACAAGGAGATAGGAACAAATGCTGCTGGCAGTTAGCATGTAGAAGAATATTATATATTCTAAGCCATGTCATTTCCATGCAAATTTCATGATTGCAATGTTCTTATAACAGAACAGTACTCCTATTCTGGGCTACTTTCTGTAATTCAAAGAAAACCTGCTCTGTGAAGAACTATAGCTGTTCAGGAAGCAGAGGCTTAGCCAGATCTGTCATAAGGAAGACTAGGAAGACCCTGATGGTGTAGATGTGGGAAAAAGGCTTCCTTTCCAAGTCCAGCGTTATTTGAAAGTGAGCACAGAAGAAAAATGAATTCACATTAATGTACCTTGATAAGGACAAAATGATTTTAATAATTATGGAGAGGGACAACACTTTAGGACTCTGTAAAAATTTCATTGTGGGTAAGGAGAAAGAACACAGGGACAAGTAGGAGTGCAGCTCAGAGCAGAATGCTTGCCCAGAGCAAGCATGAAATGGTTCAAGTCAGTAGGAGAAAAGTGGACTTTTCTATGAAAAATACAGTTTTACCAAGTCCGCTCTTGGTATTGTGGACATTTGATTTTTAATGTAAGCCTTGAGAGGTTGCATCCAATGAACTTCTCACTCTTGTGGACTCTCAGATGCAAGTTAGTAACAATTGCCAGAAGTGGCTTGGCAGCATTCTGCCCACAGAGGCTAGTTCTGGCCTCATGATTTTTCTCCTTAATCTGAAAAAAGAAAAAGCTCTTTTTATAGCATCTTTACAAGGGAAGAGGGAAGAGAGTTGGCTGTAAACACCTCAGTGTAGGATGCCTAGTCTACAAGAGTGTCAATTTTTTAAAAAAAATTATATTTATTAGCATGTGGGATGTATGCATGTGTGTGTGTGTGTGTGTGTGTGTGTGTGTGTGTTTACATGTGCTACCCTGTGCATATGAGCAGAGAGCAGATGACAACTTTAGGAGTCAGTTCTTTCCTTTTACCATGTGAGTTCCTCTGATCAAACTCAATCATTAAACCTGTAGCAGGCTCCTTCCTACCAAACCATCTGGCAGGTTCTACAAAGGTCTTTCTTAGTCCTAAGAGCTGTTGGAGACAAGGGGCATGATGGAGGTGTTAAAGAAACTTTCAAGTGCTGAAAGAGGAGATAAAGCTAACTAGAGTAATGTGAACTTTCCTGCCCTGGAAGATCTTCCACTGGATATCAGCTGTGGATACCTGAAACTGGAACACTTCATGATAACACCAGCCTCCTGTAGTGCATTTGCTGAGAGACTCTATCAGGCAAGCATATTCTGAAGCATGAAGAGAGCCAAGCATGGAAAGTCTGTTGTATATCTTCTTTATGTAGTATCTCTGAGACATAGTAACTTTGCAGCCTCCTACCTTGTCTTTTACAGTAAGGTTTGAATTCAGTATTCAAGGAAAGAAAATAAAGAGATACTGACGAAACTGGGGAGGGGAGTCAGTTAACCCTTCCTCTGTGCTTCAGTAACTTTGCTATATGTATTTTACACCCATGAAAACACACTCACTAGAAGAATATAGAAACTATGTAAGACTTATATGCTTTTGGGAAATGAAAATAGTGTTTACATATCCCATATTGAAATATAGTTTGGAAAAAGTAATGTGTTTAGCTGCTTCAATAAGAAAGGCTTTTATGCATAATCAATTAAATATGACACTTTTAAAATGTGGAACTGTGTACAATGACATTTAAATGTCATTTATTTCTAGTTGGCCCTGGTACATGAGGGGTTCAAAGCAGGAACCAATTTCTAAGTTGCATAATTAGCAAAAGTAGTACAGTAACAATGTTGGAGATATTTATTTAATTTGGAATCTTTCTAAATTTTCCAAAATTTTGAATTTAGTGCCTTATGCTTTTCTTTAGGGACCCAAATAGGAAGAAGTAAGGTGATGTGTTCCCTGACACTTGAAATACTTAGGAACTCTAGTTGAGTTCAAATGTTCTTTTACTTCCTCCTCCAGATCTGTATTATTCCAGTCAAGACATGTGAAGAGTATAAGACAGACTCTCCGTGAATGTTACAAACAGCATTCTGGGAAGCCAAGAATACTTACAGAAGAATACAGAGCTGGGGAAGCAGGTAGCAGGTATAAATTTCCCACATTTATAGACCAACGCTGCTTTGTACAACATAAAGTATTAAAATTTTATTATCTAGGCTTGTCTGCATTGGAAACCATCTTCCCCATTGCCAGCCCCACCCCTGCCCTCTTTCTGGAAAAAAATTATCCACTTGTGGACTATAATAAATGACAGTTTTTTCTGACATTGAATTTTTTTTGACTCCTCACTTGAAAACCTAAAACTTCTATAAATCTAGCAATAACCACCTCCCCCCAAAGAAGTTTACTCTGTTTATACTCTATTTATCTATGGGAAGTTATCCATAATTCTATGAACTTTGTGAGTGGCAGACCATACAGATATTTTCCATTATCCAGGACAAGTATGTAGAGAGCCATGCCCGAGCTGGCTCAATCGCCATTACAACATGGCACCGGCATCCGGTGTCCTCTCCCTGTAAACAAGTAGTCTGCGCATGTGCTAAGGGCCAGAGCGCGCCAAGTCACAGCCCATCCCGGGGCGTCACATGAGGTAATGAGCAAACAGCCAATCAGAAATGAACACGCCGCTCCAGGGTATATATAAGCAGTGCCTTTTTGGGGCTTGGGGTCTTCTTCTTCATATTGCAATAAACGCTTGCTGCAGAAGGATCCTGGTGTCCACGTGCATTCTTGCTGGCGAGATGATTGTGCAGATCACACAGGTATACTTTTCTTCTAGCTTTTTTAAGGCCTTGTAAGGCTATAGAGGAGAAAAAAAAGAATATGGAAGAGAGAAAAAACTTAGGTATGAAAGCTGGTGCTTTCCAGCCTTTCTGTTCCCCACATTCTACACTAGAGAAGTTTGGGGGTCTATGATGCATAAGTTTCTCTGGAATAAGTGATAGAATGTAAATTTTTCAGAAAACATGTTAGAAATGCTATTTACGAAAGATGTTTATTTATGTCGTGTTATCCCTTTAATTTTATATGCAGCATATGTTTGATTTTATAGATATTATAAATACGAGTTTAATGAGTATAAATATGAATTTAATGATATATGAAAATGACTTTAGCTTTTTTTTTCCATGATTTTTATTTGTTGAAAAAGGAGGTCTACCATAATATCTGGAGTCCCACACATCTTGGCTAAGTGCATAGAACCATGAATCCTTTTTTCTCCCCATCTCTTTAGGTTGCTTAATAGTTAATTTGTCATATAACCACTCTTGATGATTATTGTTGTCAACTTAAAATAATCTAGAACTACTTGGGAGATAGGCCCCTGGGTATGACAGTGGTGGGTTATCTTGATTGTGTTGAGTAGGACGGGAAGGCCACCCACTGCGGGGTGGCACTATTCCCTAGCTGGAATCCCTGGATGATCTAAGTGGACAAAGGAAGCAAAGTATCATAGTTCTTAATATCTGTTCTTAACTGTATCTGGTTCTTAACTGTGGGTGTGAAGAGAACAGCTTCTTCTAAATCATATGCCTTGGCTTTTTCACAATGGGGGGGGGGTGGAAGGTGCTGTACTCTGTAACTGTGGGCTGAAAGGAACTCTTTACCCTTAAGTTGTTTTTGCCAGAGATTTTTCTTACAACGAGGAGAAAAGAAACTGAGGCAACTCTCCTATGCAACAATGACTCATTCTGTAGTTTCTCCCTGAGGAAAGTAAGCATTTTCTCCTACTATTTAACATCTGGAGGTCCATCAACTCCATGAGAAAGAGGTGGGGAAGTCTAATTTAATATACTGTCACCTGCTGGAAATCATTATGTTTAACATACCTCTATTGCATGACATGCAAAAAAACAAACAAAAACTTGTGTTTCTTGTGTCTTATACAACTATTGGGGTCCATGAAAATAAAGATGGGGAGAGATCAACATATGACAGTACTAACTATGAGTTTGGGCTGAGTACTTTGAGATGCTGAGTCCATTGCTGTGAAATGCAGAACACAGAGGTGCCAATGAACTTGGAGATTTATAGCTCATCCCATCACATACATAGAAGGAGGACAGCACTGGCTATCACAAAGGATCCTGAAACCCAGTGGAAATAAGGAACTTTTAAAAATTCATCCATGCTATTTTTCTGTCAATTTGATGAAACAACTCCATGCCATCTTGAAGTAGGCATGCATTGAAATCATTATCACAAAGAAAAAGAGAAGAATGTAACCAGGTAAGTATAGCACTAGAGTTCAAAAGAACTAAACGAGACGGTGGCCATAAATAATCAAGGTTAAGAAGAAAGCTACATTTCACAATTAAAATTTCCCCTCACTCATCAAAAATTTGATTGTTTTCAATATGAGACTTATTATTTTTGATTTTCTGACAGTAATTCTGAACAATTAAAGGATCCTGACTTTGGTATCGAGCTAACAAATGTTTTTGGCAATGTATACAGACCACTGTGTGAAAAGTATAAAACAAAATCAACTACACATTAAAAAAAAAATTATCCCAAACTTCTTGAACACACACTGAAAATAGTATATTTAAAAGAAATCTTATTTCCCACAAAGACAGCCACTCTCCTCACGCCCCTTTCCAATCAAGTTAAGGAACAAAACCCTCTTGGGTAAATTCTTGCAAAGCTAATACAATCCAGACAGGCATCTTGAAACTTGAAACAGGAAAAAACAAGATTATCCAATGGAAATCCTTCATTAGCAATCCCTGGTTCAATGGAATTTAGAAATCGTGGAAGCAACATGGCCTCAATGTGTCACTGGTGATAATGATCTCATGCCTAGCTTGTGTTTTTACCCATGTGCGTCCCAAGCACTTTTCCTCATTTTCTTAAGTGTAGAATACAGGCAGTTGATGATTATTACAAGTTAATAACTTCTGGAATATCTAAGAATGTAGGCCAGCAACTAGTTTCTGTCTCTACCACCAAGAAATTTAAGAAACTGAACCACAGGGCTCACCCAAAACACCCTACTCACACCTCTAAAGAAATTTAGTAGAAACAAAACGTTCTACAAAGCAATCCATGTTTACATCAGATGCATGCTTGTCTGACAAATAAAAATAGAAGTGAGTAAGAACCTCCATCACTTCTTGTAAGGAGAATGTTTGTTTATTACTACTTTCCAAACTCTTCCCAGAATTTTTCTGGCAAGTATTACATCATCTCAGAATAAATCATGCTGGACATACCAATCCATGGATAAATTCTGGCCCAGGATCATGTCTAACTTACCATCATACATAGACTCTTTGGCATGGAATTCAGCTCAGCAAAGGAAGTGAGTTTGTAAAAATCAGTGAGACAGCAGAGTTAGCAGAGTTCTCTTCCACAGTGACAGAGGGCTGATACAAGGACTGTTGCAGAGTAAGAGGAAGCCAGGTGATTCTTCATTTGTTTGACTCCTGCACTGTGCATCAATCCTAACATCTCTTAAAAATGAATCAATTGCAGTCTGGTAAATAGTACTTCTATTTCAGATGGATGCTAAAGAAATTATGTTAGTCAGGCTTTCCCTAAGCTAGATCACTGAATACATTTCTCTTGGAATTTGAATCATGAACTGGGCACAAAGACCAAGAATGTTTTAGGACATGGATTCTAGTAGTAATAGATGGACATTTCTGTTATGTTCACAGGAACAATGCCATCTGCAGCTGCATTAGCTGGCTCATTTGCAAACATGATCCTTAAGATTGTTTTCCTCCTCCATGGGATTCTTTATGTAACTCCAATTAACATCTCAATGACTTATGGTTGACAAAATTGGTTTATATGGTTTTTGATTAAAAAACAGTCCAGTTTTTAAATTGTATCAGTCACAAAAATACACCACAAAAATAGATGGATGTGGTGGCACATGCCTTAAGGAAGCAGAGGCAAGAGGTTATCTGAAAGTCAGAAGCCTACCTTGTCAAATAGTGAATTCTGGGTTAGGCAGGGCTACAAAGTGAGACTTTCCCTTTAAAACATTTTTATTCAGCAGAGAATAGTAATCTTAAGTCACAGAGGACCTGGGTTTGGTTCACAGCACCCATAAGAAACTCACAACTTCCATTAATTCTAGCTCCAGGGTATTTGATGTTTGGTCTCTGCAGGCATCTGCCCTTCCATGTTCAAATGTACAAACTGACATATATACCTACCCAATATTTAAAAATTATGAAAATAATTTGTTGCAGATAGCTCTGGGGCTATTTGTAATTTGATGCTAATTTCGTTCTCCTGGGAGGGGTTGCGAACAAGAACAAGGAATGAGTCAGCACTCAGGTGGTGATTTCCTGTAAACCTTCTTCCCATCTTAATTTGTAAAATAAAAGCTAGAGCAGGTGGTTAGGCAGATAAAGGGAAAGTGGAGCTGAAAGTTGGAAGAGAGTAGGAGGAGTGGGGGGGAGGGGGGGGGAGAGAGAGGGAGAACGAACAATGAAGGAGGGGGTGGAAGGAAGCAGAGCAGAAGCACATGGCCTGGAGAATCCGCAAGTTCTAAGGGGTCTCATAGATGGGGAAGATGGTAGTGTAGGAGTAGATCTGCCCAATCCAGGCACACAGCTTGTACTCATATTAATTGAGTTGTGTTTTCATTGCCAGGGCATATTTGGGTTGGAGGTTTACCACAACAAAAATTTTTATAAATATAGCTACAATTTTTACTCCAAATATCTACTCTGAGAAACAATAGACTTATATAGACATTTAAAAAATAATCTTTGAAAACTTCCTAGATGTGTGTAAAATACCTTGATCACATTCACCTTTCACTGTCTCCCACCCATCCATCCAACTCCTCAAAGACCTACCTGTCAATTATGGAGATTTTTAATTGATTTATAGCATAGTTGCAAGAACTGAAACTGGTATATAGTCAATAGATGGAATTTTACAAACAACCCTGTTTAACAGTCATTCAAAAGAAGATATCAAAATTGAAATTAGCAACTTGGGCATTGTCTGTGTGATTGGTAGAAGTTCAGCATCTTTCATCCCACCAATCCTAGAGAATTAAAATGTACTTTTCAGCTTGATTTCAAAATCCAGTGTACACTAAAATTTGACAGTTGTAAATATAGACCATGGTAAGCCCTCTGGGACTCTCCCTTGCCATTTTTCTTATTCATTCAACCTTCAGACGTAATCACTCTTGATGGTTCTGCATGCTACTGTAGTCTACCACATTATGAATGAATTTGTGGGATATACTTTGGACTTGCTACTTCTCCTTTCAACATTATGTTTGAACAGCTTTCCATTCTCTTGTACGTAGCAGTGAGGCTTTCTGCCTATTGCGAAATGCTGAATATATATATATATATATATATATATATATATATATATATATATATATGCCATCTTATTCCCACCTTTCACAGTCATCTGTATTTTGCATAGAAGGGCTATCACAAGCAATGTTGGAAGGATCGTGGACTTTGGAATACATGCTGAGTGAAAGTTTAGGATTAGAGGTACAGGGTCATGAATATGTTTGTGTATGTATAGTCATTCTAGAGACTGACAGATTATCCAAATTGGTTGTACCAATTTCCACTCTCCCTACCTGAATATTCAAATTCAACTTGTCCTATGCCTTTAGCATCAGTAGACATTGTCAGAGGTTTGTTAGCATTTGGCAGGATGATGAGTTTCATCACTTCAGATTTGTGTGATGATCTGATGTTGTGATTTCATTTTTAACCTCTCTGTTAATTGAGGCTTTGAGCTCTATACTTTATGAGGAAAATTTTGCATTTATCAGCCATGTGGCCATTTTCCTTTGTGATATGATTGTTAAGTCCTCCAGCTCAGCTGTCAAATTAGATTACTTCAAACTATCTCTTTTTTGTTTTTGAGAAACCATTTCTGTAGCCTGACAATGAGTCTTTTGTTATGGTAGCATTCTTCCCCTTTGGCCTCTTTTGAACTAGGCATGTACTTCTTTCTGATGAAGCCCATGACCCTGGAGTCTTTTAGACTTATTTAGTCTGATTTTATCAAGAAACCTGCAGGACCTTTTTCGTCCACATCTCTTGTGGGTATTTAATGGACTTTCTTTCTTCATACACCCAATAATAATTTATTAACAAAAGCCCCATCTACTTAAGTGGGCAGAATGCTCTACTTAAGAGTTCTTTGCAGTAATTCTCTATCTCTTGAACCCTCCCTAGTCTGTTTCTAAACATCAATGTTCTTACTACATTAGGAGTTCAGCCCACTTGCCCTTTCCCCAACTGCAGAACTCCCTAATCCAACACTTTCAGATAAAGTCTGTCTTCTGGACAATGCTATTTTTTTTTTTTTTTTTTTTTTTTTTTTTTTAGCTTCTTCCACTTGGTGGAAATCTCAGGAACAGAGTTTTAATTTTAAAATAACTTATATCATAATTCTTGCCTTTATGTTTTTAATATTTTTGTGTTGTGTTTGCAAAATAGTCACTAGTGCATTTTTCATTTTGGACGTGGAAGACAGGCAGCCTATGGGTGTTTTCTCCAATCAGCGAGATGCTGCGTCAAGCTGGGAAGCGATTAAATGGACACTAATTATTGAAATAATAAGCTATTTCTATTTTTACCCTTAGTTACAGTGGAAAGTTTATCCAAACTCATGAAGTCCCCCCAAAATAGTATCATCACTCTGTCTAAATTACTAAACAAGCAAACTCTACCATGAATATACTATAAATGGCTCACCCAACCTTGGTATTCCACACTGAGAAACTAACTGAGGTCAATAGCTACTAGAATTTATACTCCTAGATTTCTTACCAGGAATTACTCTCCACTGACAAACTTTAAATATGACTTTGAGCAGTGTCTGCTATGTTGGAAAACCTATGACTAGTGCTGCTAACTGTCCACTGGAACATTTATCTATATAGCCTGGGTAAATGTGGGAACCTGCTTTAATTTTTACAAATAACAAGGTTTTGCCAGATCCTTACTGTATAACACAGTATGGCAAATGTGAAAATGGCCATTAGAGTGAATGTTTTTGATAGATCCTACATTAGGACAGCTGTCTACCAGTTGGGGGAAAGGAAAGGGCATCAGTTTTCCTACAATGCCTGCAGAGGCAACACACTACACTGTTCCATATAAGTAAGACAAAACTCACCATGATACTTTTGCTATTTTCCCAAGCATCTTCCTTTTAAAAGGACATATTGCATGGCATTTGGCAATATAGAATTTGTAAAGTATTCATTAAACAACTTTTTACGAAGGATATATTGAATAGTATTTTGTTTAATTTGACACTAAAATGATAAGTCCCCCATCCTTACTTTTACAGAGAATAGGAAAGAGTCAATATGGCCCAAATCACACAACTAATAGATTTTTTTCTGAATTAAAGGTTATGCCCTTCTGGCTTCATCATACTTGCTCTTCTGGTTGGCATTAGACCTCTTCTAGATGGAATTATTTATCAAGTAGGAGTACTACCTAAGACTTACTCTTCCACAGCAGGGTGTCCACATCAGTCCATCCATCCTAGCCCATCCACTGCAGCTACCAAGGAACATTTAAAAGAATAAGATTTATAAGCAGGAGATTTATAAGCACACTGCTGGGATTGGAGTGCTGTACAGAAAAATATTACGCAAGACTCTAGTCCCCCGTTTCTTGTGTTTGCAATAGATTTCTTAGTTTTCTTCATTGTTTGCTTTCCTTTTAATGAAATCTTTCATTACATTAGATGTATTCACTAGGAATCTTCAGGACAATGAATTCTTTGTTGTCTGATAAATAACCAGATAAGGACTACAAAAGCTTTGAAATCTTACAGCACCCTGGAACTCCAGTTTTAATATTAAGCCTTATATGAATAATGAGCATACCTGGACTTTACCAGACCATGTTCTTTAAAAGTCCTATTATATGTCTTTAATGTGTTTATCAAAATTAGTCATAATCTTGAGTGGTGTAGTGGCTATTCCTGGTTGTCAACTTGACTACATCTGAAATGAAT